>JAQIVZ010000971.1:0-43926 GCA_034700945.1 Arrhopalites spinosus | reverse complement strand
AAGTATAATAAAATATGTATAGAGAGTATGAGTGTGTGGTTTGAAGGAGGATATGGATGATAAGCTAAAAGTATACGGTCTGTATTCAACTCCAGTCTCACTTTACATGATGTAAGGGGGGTTGAAGGAGAGGGCTGGTGCAATGACAATAAAATAAAGTAAAATGTACCCATGACACTCTGTCTCCTTTTATACTGACTGTCCTGCCTGTATCCCCTATACATAATATGTATAAATATAACGGGAAGATATGAGTAATATTTTAGAGAGGGGCCAACTCAACTAACTTGACTCTAATGTAGTTAACAATGTGCAGATGCAATGTCAAATGAACAAAGAACGACCCCATGGATAAAATGACTCGAATGAAGATAACCATCTTAAAAACATTTGTCCAAATATTGGACCCTTTTATAATTACATTTAATTTCATTATTATTTGACACTCTCAACTCTAAAATTAAACATTAATTATTGCAGTGACTGTACATTTTCATTGACTTTTTTCTTTTATTGTCAAAATTTAATTTCTCTTCAATTTTGAAGAGAAATAATGGACAATGGAAAATTGTGAAAATGACTAATGTAATCGTCTTTTCTTGTTACAATTCATAACAAAGGAATTGGGATTTTGTGGATTGGTTTTTCATAGTCCACTAAAGTACGTCTACGGAAGAGAGTAATTAGTAAGGCTTAAGTGAGAGATGGCGGGTTTTTACTATGACTCCCTCATGAATGTGAACGGGGAAAAAATAAGGTAGAGAGAAGTATTTATTTTACTTATACCTCCCCATCCCACCATCATCATTTCAGGGCCCAGATTAGATCAGATCAGAATGTGGACGAGAAGAGACGCTGAGACTGATTAAGAATTACTACTTACTATGTGTACCATACACCGTCCCTCCTCCTTCCTCATGCTCTTGTTACAGATTACAAAAAGATTTCTACATCATGGGGTTGTGTTGGGGAGAAATGACATTTGGAGAGTGAATCACCCCCATCTTCATCTCCATTACGGGTCCTTTCTTTCTCCATTAGTTTCTCTTCATCATGTTTTTTTTGTACAAGAGTACCTTTACAACTTCATTGTCTCTCCCCAAATTCGATTGCCATTTACGAATATATCTTAATTTCAAACAATTTGTCCATATTTATTTTTGTCAAATTTGAAACATTCTACATGTAATAGAATATTCAATTAAATTATTATAATTGGGTTGATCATGTCAAGATATTTTTAGAAAAAAGAAACAAAAGAGAAAATATTTTCTCAACTCTGTTTTTGTTGGAAATAAACTGTGTAGAAGTACGGACACACATTGGGGTAATTCCCTTTTGTAGTTTACACGTTGGAGGGAATGAAAAACATAAAGAATGTATGGTAAATCAAATTATGATGACTAAGATTGTCTTTCTACTCTTGGGTCATTCATCCAATGTAAATTTAAGGGAGAAAAAGACAGAGAATCTGGATAAAGTGTACATTTTTCTATGCCAACTCTTCTCTCTCTCTTTCTTGTAGTAACAAGAGAATAGGAACCAACTAACCAACAAGAGGAGGAGGAAGAAGGAGAATGACAAGAGTAAATTGAGTCTAAGAGACTCCCATCACATCTCTTATTTAAAAAGATCCAATCTCATCTCACTGCGCTGTCTGGACTCTGTATGTATTGACTGTATGAAGGGAGAAGTTGACTTGGCAAAAATATTGAATTGTACAGATATGTACATTCTAAAGGGAGAAAGACACAATGTTGTTGTCACTTAGGAGTGTGCCAGCAGTGCATTTACATTGCAGATTCCTTTACATACTTATGTACCAGTACAATGAGGGAGAAGAAGAACTGGAAGGGTAGTCCCCGGATTTTCCAGTTTTCAATGCTCTTTGTGTTGTATCACCATGTCCATGTGTCTATTGACTCCCGGGTTTTGTTGTTGTTGTTCCTACTCTTGCAACTCTAAGTAGGGAGGACGGTTTTGAAGAGACAGGGTTGAAGTTAAAAGGGTTGTGAGAGTGAGAGTAAGAGAGAGAGAGAGGGGCTGGTGAGACGATGTAGAAAATGTTTTTCCTCTTCTCTTGTGTGTGTGTGTGTGTTCTTCCTGATGTCGTCCGTCTCTGTCATGAAAGCCGTTTCACACTGTCGTCCCGTTTTTCCATTTGTTTTTCATCCTTACGGGAGTCGCAAATCAAACTTTGATTTAAGACCTTTGCGATTCTCACCTGCGACTGTTTACCGGCCTTTAGAAAACTAGTCGTAAATGCATATGCATTCGATATTTCAACAGAGAGACAACCACCACCATCACAATACTACTATTTTACCATTTACGCCAACCTCTATCGTCCATTATTCTGTGGCTATGAACTTGTGTGAATACACAAAAAAGAACAAGAATTTAAAGGGAAGGGAAAATAACATGTTACAGCTAAACTTGGCTCACTGGCTCACTGTGTGCAGAAATACACAGAGAGAGAGAGAGCCATTGGTTCAGTGGAGGAAGGCCTGGAGAAACTCTCGACACACAACTAGATTTAGAGGATTCTTCGAACCGAAGTAGAATTTATTAACCATCTTTTCCCCTTCTTGTTCTTTTTTAAAGGAGTTGTGGAATCAATAAGCTTTTTTTCTCCTTATGTAAGAGACAAGACTTTTTTTGTGTGGAGGATCAAGAGTCGATATTTTGATCTCATTCAACCAATGGAAAATTACATTGAGTATATAGAGATATTTGATAGCATGTCTGCATTTCCAACCCTATCTCAATCTTTGTTTGTTGTTCCAGTGAAAAAACAAGGCATTTAAAAAAAAGAAAGGGAATTGTGTCTCTCACACACAAAAAAAACTACCAATTCGATTATACGGTTTAGTTTTCTTTTGTCACTACACGTGTCCAATGGATTTTAATGGGTTTGAATTGAAATGGATTTTTTTTGTCAAAGTCCAGATACTCGAGTACATATCTGTATTTTTTTAGTTTAGAATTTATGGTCTTGAAGATAAATAAAAAATATTAAATAAACAATTTTTTGTATGAATTTTTTTAAACAGGTCAGCCAACATATGGAGACTTGCAAAATAATGAAATGTCCAGCACGAGTGGCGGGTCAAATAGTAAAAGTAGATTGTTCCTAGTACAGTGGATGGATTTTGGATGGAGTAGTTTTTTGGCATTACTCTCAAATAATGTTCATCCCATAAAATTACTCTGTACAGATAAAATTGGACAAGAATCTTTTTCTCCTTGTCCATCTCGACATATCTTCACTAGTAGTCATAGTCAAAATAGTTGTAGTAGTAATAGTCATCATAGTCTATATCATCATCATCAAGATGATACTCACAGTAGAGTGTCAGTGTGTTCTCCCTTGTTAACTTACATATTGTACACTTTGGTGGGATTCTACAACTATGCAGCATGTGGAATCAATCTCATAATGTGCCTAAGCCTAACTTTGATCCTTATCCATTTCAACTAGCTGAATCTGACACACTCTCATGTTTCAAGTGGGACTTTTGGGACACAGACAATTTTTACTTTGTCCACTTTATTTACTGTACCTACTTGTGTGTAATATTATAGACAGTCTCGACTTTAAAACAAATATTTCCTCTCTCCAAAAAACACTATCCTCATATTTATACTTGATGAATTTTACCTTTCCAAACTGTTGTAAATATCTTTTATAGTAGTCAGCTATTATTATTGCAATGTGTCTGTGCAGGTATACAAAGTAAAGTGAAACTTTACACAGTACATAAAATTGGATCAACATCTTTTAAATAAATGGCCCATATAAGTATAACTAAATACACATATTATATAACTTGGAATCTCGTCACATTTACATGTTTTTCGACAAAACGTGGTCGATATTTTGTAAAACTTTTAACACAAAGAAATTCCCAACGAGGTCTATGTCCCATTTTGGACTTTAGGTACAAAAGAGCTAACTACTATAGCCATATGAGTTCGACCTCCTTGCAAGTGTCAACCCATGACCAACCACACATCACGATGACACATTCAAGTCAAAAAATCCATAATATTGTAATAAGCTAATATTAATATATTATAAGAAACTTTAATTATAATTTATAATCCAAAGATGATATATACCGAGAATTTCTTTTTGTTCCTTCCTTTTTGTCATATTAGCCAGTTTGTCAAGAAAAGAGGTAGATTCTCTACATGTAATTTTTTTTGGGTCATTTCCAAGTGTTATATGAAAATCTATATCAATGTTTTTTAAAAAATGTCATTTGAAAGAAATGTACATTAAAATTTTATATCAATAATTTAGGCACACCTTTTTATGATTTCGTCTTTAAAATATTGGAAATAATTTGTTGTATGTCCATAGCACTTGAATGAGGAGAGGAGGGTCACCTAGAAACCGTTTCAGTGCTAATGAGAGTACATGGTACATTTTACAATATTCATGAGTATAAAATCCGAAAAGACGAAATAATGAAAGAGCAGCGTATTGTCATCAAAAATGATTTATTTATTTTATAGCCGGTACATCATAATTAATATTAAAATATATCAGCCGTCGTCTCTAATGAAGAGCAACTAAAATGCTCTAACTGCAAAAGAATGTAATTCACGTACGTAAGTACACATATCTAAATATACAATAAATTATTTCCGTACATAATTAATGAAGGTTAAAATTGTTATCGGAATCAACTCTTTGGACATGGCCTTCTTTTTCACGTGAAACAGTTTACTAAAGTCATACTATCTCACAGGTTAAATCTCATGTAAATAAAATGTACTTTGGTTCAGCCTATCTACTATAACTTAATTTGTGTATTTACTATGTGTCTCGCCACTATTATAAAATCCCACATTGACATTTTGAAAAAGTTTCCTTTGAATTTTGTCGTATGTAATCATGTATGAATTAGACTGAACACTGCAATGATTTCACCAATAGTATTTTATTTATTATTTTCCCTATACTTGGCTAGACAGAGAGAGAGATACCATCAAAATAATTTAAAATATTTAGTAAGTTTAACTAAACAATTGTTGCAGCCCAAAAAAAAACAAAATGATAGGCAAACTGTATATTGGAAAAAAAGTATTTAGTTTTTGGTCTTTTATTTCATCACTTGTTGATTTCGGCTTTCAAGCTTTTTAAGCTCTTGTTGTGTCCTATACATTTAATGTACATAAAATATCTATATCATCTAGAATACAGTTTTCTATTGTCCAGTAGCCGCCTTCATTAAAATACAGATAAATATACTTCCCTTGCACTAATGTACGTTTTAAATAAATAAGAGAGAGAGAGAGAAAGAATTTGTGTTTGCGAATAACTGAAAAACTATTTGAAGTGTGTGGTTTTAAGAATGCCAGTATGAATGAATATATAGCAAATATATAAGAATGTTATGTATACAAAAAAAGAAACAAGGAATTTCTTTCATTCCACATCAGACCATTTCATTCCGTTGTATATAAGTTGTACATAAAAATTACTGTTAGATTCCTAAATATTGTTTTTGAAACAAAGGGATTGTATAATTAACTTAAAAATAAATTATATTCACACTCAGTACCAAGTCCAAAAAAAGTACTGGAAAAAAACTGATGACTCAAAATAATGATTGTCTGAATCCTGATTCGATATAACTATAAAAATATATTAAAAAACAAGATATAATTATATTACACTAATTTCGCAAAAAAAAGAAATTAAATTGTCTCCTATATCATGTGCTACCCTTAGTCCATTAAATAAATATAAATTTGTGTATATTTCAGTTGAAAGTATGTATTCGTATGTACTGCAAAATATGAGACACAATTTCACTAAATGTCAAGTTGGTAATATAATAATGATGTATGAAAAAGTAAAATGTTTGTGAGGAAAATGAGAGGGATGTGATTCAACATCAATTGATTGAACACCATGAAAAAACTGATCATTACTTGTAGTAAATAAATTATGATCAAAAAAGTTAAAAAAATAATTGTCAAATATTGAAAAAAAGTATATTCCCAATCCTCTAGAGAGAATCAATCCAATAATTTAAATTTTAGAAATAATTATATATACAAAAATGTAGATTGTACTTATATGAGCACAAGAAGGGGAGAAATATAAAATAATATTGTATGTTTTAATATAAATGTACCAGGTATTACAACTTTGTCTCCATCACACAAGTATGTTTTTGACATTTCCCTGCACATTGAAATCTCAAATGTTGTATAGAAAAGATTAGCCGCATCTTTTATGTATTATTTTCAATGATTGAGGAGACAATGTTGTAATATCTTGTACACTTATACTACAAACAATATTAAATAATAATCTTAATCAGCTTTTCACTATTAAATATATCAGGGGATTCGAGGGTACACTTAAATATAATATGCCTGTGTGAAAAAAATAACAATTGTGTAATAATGTCCTACCAATTTTCAAATAAAAAAATATATATAATATCTAAAATTTCTTCATAATTTTTATAATCCTCATATAAAACATCCCATCATAAAAAAATCAATTAATCAGCAAGCCATCCAATTAAAATAAAATAATAGTTGCGAGTCATCATGTTAGTCCATTTTTTCTTGGCACAAACGTATCGCATTGTGCTACTGCGTTTATTTTATTTTTTTCTACACTTCACCATTTTCTTTTTGTTTAATAATACTTTAAATACTTTTTGAAATTCAATGCAGCAACGGTAGCTTTAAAACATAACAAATAAATGCTCGTATGAGACGTTTAACGTGTAATAATAAATAATATAATGATTGTAATTCAATGTGACATTATTGTAAATTCTGCTCACCTACCCGTCTCATTATACTAACAATAACAATATAAAAACAAAAATAAATTAATAAGTACTCGTAGTTTACTTGCGCTTACAAGATACACTATCTTTTACGTACAATTTTGTTTAAAGCCCTATTGTACATTGTACATAAGTAAGATTGCCTTCTTCATTGATAAATAATCCTGACATTCTTAGTCGTCCTCCTTGTCAATCATTAACAATGCCAAAAAACAAAGGCTCAATTCCTCCGACTCTTTACATTTTCTTTAAAGGCATTACATTATTATATAGTTTAGCATAATATCATAATTTAATTTAATCAATCTGCGTTTCATTTTTAACAATGTCAATAGAGTCTTACTGTTGGTCACAGCAAGTTGAAACAGCAAATATAAAATAAATCAATCCAACGTACTGTGGCTAGTGTAAACGTGGAAGCAAAAGATTTCCCGAAAACACAATCCAACACCGATATATTTATATATTTGTGTATATAAATAAAATAAAAACTCTCGCAACAATTTAACTGATTTGTAAATCGAGTGGTGGATACCTCCATACTGTTTCAGAAGAAGAAAATACCGACGCGTCTCCCTTCTGACTGGCATCCAGGTTACTAGTCTTGTTACATTTGAAATCCATCTTGTACAATCCAGAGACGAAAAACATGAGGCTGACGGAATGCTGGAACGAGCTTCCAGGTCCAATCTAACGACATAATAACGATTTCGTAAGTACTATTCACCATTTGGCTTCCTTCTCTTCATTTTATTGAGCACAAAAAAACTTTAAAGCTAGATTGACTATAACTGGATTTTTTTTCATGTTCAAGCTGTCCTCCTTACAATTGTCATAACGTATGTATTATAGGTATGGAAGCGAAAAAAACTTTGATCAAATGTCCTCGTTAGCTTCAAATATAAAAAAATCAAAACACTACATGGAGTGCTTTATGTATAGTCATAATATTGAGTTGTAACATTTAAAAAAACAGAAGAAAACAAGAAATCATAAACAAATCCAGCTTACGCGCTGCTCAAATGTTATTACTTAATAAATACGACTCTATTAAAACACTAGATGAACAAATTGCAGAAAACTTAAATATATGACGTTCGATCATTCAAGACTTTTGAAATAAAATCTATGTGCTAAATATATTCTTTGGTACAATAGCCTATCCATATTCCAATTTGACGTCATAAATGAATCTTTGCTAGTTCATATAACTTTTAAATTCTTGTGAGAACATACCATTGGAATGTAGACCGAGTCGTTGCCAATGACAGCGAGGCTAGAGTCCAGACGATAGTTTGATCGTCCATTCTGATAATCCTGGAATCAGTCCAAAGAATTTGAATATTTTAAAAATAAAATCCTTTTGAATACAATTAAATTATAATTTGATGTAAGAAACAAGATTTTTATGTAAATCAATCACTTCTGTTTATTATTATAAAAGGACTAATATATTTATAAATTTATATGGTTCATATTATATGTGGGCTGAGACGACATTCAATTATTATAATGTCAATGATCCTACCTGGAAACAGTCCAAGGAAAGCCGAACACCCTCCAGTTCTTCTTTCAAATGGTTTCTTAGCCATACGTCCACGTTGATCATTTCGCCTGCTTCAAATCTCATCTCCTCAGCCTTTGCAGACTCTCCATTTATTGTTATCTCTACTCGTGCCAAAAAAGATTATCATTTTTTTGTGGAGAAAAGAGATTAATCAATCATTTTTGTTGTCATTCAAAGTCGTTTTAGTTCGTTAATTCTTTTGTAGTAAAGGCTTGGTATATATGGATATGATTTTTTCATGTGAATGAATACTTCAGATTGCCAAATACAAGAAAAAGAACTATAGTATAAACTTACCCCACTGTATGGGCGACACAGTAACTAATTGAACCATGGAAGGAGTCAATCTTATCCCTTGCAGAGTGGCCTTGCCCGAGCATTCAGGAAGTGCCCATTGCAAATCGACATTTGTGACAATGTGCTGACAACAGGCAATCTCTTCTTTCCCTACAATAACGACATTATAAATGGAAATACATTTATTCCGATCTTTTACTCTTCAACTTGCATAATATCAAGAGTCAAAATTTCAATAAACCTTTTTCTATCACGCTTGTAGGGCATCTATCCAATGGTATAGGTATCCGACAAGACTCGGCCCGTTCCACGAGAATTTGTTTTGTTTTGGCATAATGTACTTCCATCTCATGTTGTGTTGCATTCCACAAGTCCAGAACAAGATAAAATTGAGATGGTCTAAGCATAGAATAAGCAAAAGTTAACAATACTTAAGAAATCATAATATGCTCATGACACCTCATGAGTTATCCATCAAATAACTTGTTGTTGCTATTAATTAAAAAAATCTTACGATTCTCCAGGCAAAGTATCCCATTTCGTTATGTATAAAGAAGGAGATACTTCTAAATTTAGAGCAATTCCACAGCTTCTGTAGTGCCCAGTTTTCAATCCAGGACCACCAGAGTATTTTAACTTTAATACGGCTTCATAAGTCTACAAACATGATTTTAAAAGTTCTTTTTAAGTTTAAAGAATTAATATTTTTAACGAATACAGAAGGATTCATGAATAAAAAATTAAAATTATCTGACGAACCTTTACATTTGAAGAAGATGAGGCCTTGGGTGTTCGTATAGAATATGAGCCAACACTGCTACCACTTTTAACACTGTTTGATCTACAGATAAATATATTTTTTTCAATTTATTTTTGATTAGCAATTAATTAAGGAATTATGGATGAAATCCAAAAAAATTTAAATCAAACCTGTTAGATGCCGCCGACTCGGTTCGTTTAGCTGAGGCTCGAAGTCGGTCAGAAATAGCACCTAGTCTTGAAGGTAATGACGTTGGCCCATCTAACGAGCTATTAATGGCAGGTAACGACGATAAACTACTATTATCTGCACCATGGAAATCTGGTTGGCCAATAAAATCTCCAATTCCAAACATATACACTGTAAAACTAGCTGAAGATCCAGGTGGAATAGGTAGTTGAGATAAAATATTTTCGTTACTCCACGTGAATATTTCAGAAATTCTTTTATCAACCCGACCATCCAAACACAACTGGAGAGATTCTATTGGAACTTTGCCAGTATTCGTTAATGTGACACAGCATTCTTGACTTTCACCCATGAGAAGTGACACACTGGCACTTGTTACAATGGAATCAGAAAATGAACTAAAGAATTCGGACTTTGGCTTGGAAGTTTCAACCTAAAATTGAACAGAATAAATTTAATATATTTTATTCCATTACCATAATATACTTTGAAAATTTTCGATTAAGAAACTTGACTGAAATACATACACATTTTGTGATTACCTCTAGTGATGGAAGAGCTGGAACTATCTCAATGTCAATGTGAGGAAAAGGCATGGATTTCATATTTTTTAGACGGGTATTTGATTTTGCCCCAAGAGTGAGTGTAGAATAGCCTATAATTATTAATTAGGTTTAAAATTTGACTCCTTTCAAATAATACCTTATCGTATGTACATCATATATGTCACGAAAATGATCTTACCTGAAATTCTGAGATTTCCGGGTCCTAAAGGTATCCCTGTCAATGTAGCCGGAAACATGGAAGATTCAGCAGGTATTGAAATGACATTTGAATTGACTTGAAAGTTGACTCCTTCCGTAATTAAACACTGTGAAATAAAAAATAAAGTTATGTGAAGATAGTTACAGTTTTTCGTTCGTTGATTGACTAATTAATCAAAATATTTTGTGATTTTGTACTAGAAGAAATTATTTACCATAGACGATACTTTCAATTCAATTGGAAGAGGATTTTCTAGTAGCACATTCACTTCACAAAGCTCGCCTTCTATCCAGCAAAAATCTGAAAAATATGACATTAAAAAAATAAAAATTTGTTCGTGAATAACAATAGGTAAATTTAAGGCAAAGCATATTTTTAAATGTTAGGCATACCAGACTTGGTAGCATCCTTGATAATTTTATCACGATTTACGAGGAATGGAGTGTAGACAAACGGACTGTTTTCATCAATTTTCTTTTCTTCAAGCTTTTCAGGCCGCAGATGAGGTGTTGGTGGTACAAGCTTAAAAACCCTAAAAATATTACAAAATAAATTTTATCATTCAATTACATACAAGTCCGGATGTGGTAAAATGAATTGTAATTAACTACACTGTAAGAATTCAAAATTGTACTTGTCATACTTTACAGATGGGATGTTGGATAGATGAACTGGAGGAACAATTTGTCCATTTTCTAAGGCTAATGCAACAGGAATTCCTTCATTTTCTTTCGAAAGTAGTTCTAATTGTAGTGCAAAATCTCTTCGTTCATCACGTCCACACTATAGTACATAAAAACAAATTGATTAGATACTAGAGTAAAAATAACTTCCCATCATCATTTTTTATTTTTTTATAATAACTTATGTCCACCTACATGACTTAACATGGTGTACAATAATAAGGTCATGTGTCTAGTTGCCAAAGCTCCATTTCCTTTTCGTTTTGCAGTCCCCACAAGCTCCTGCATGACTTGAATTTGAAGTCTGGGCCATCCATAGAAACCAAACCTACCCTTTTCGTTTGAATCCAATGACAGTTTATAACCTTCAAGAAGTTGAATCAGAAGAGAATGACAAAGACCCCAATTAGGTTGAGGATTATGAGGAGAAACACAACGCATAGCTGCCACACGTTTGAAGAATGCAGATTTTCGATGAAATCCCAGTTTTGTATATAATTCTGAGAGAGCATTAAAGCGTTGCATCTGTAAGAATTCCAAAAATAATAAATCAGATTAAGAAAGAATTAAGTAGAAACTAATACACAAAATTTCGTAAAAACTTGAGAATAGTAAATAACAAACTCAAGAATATAAGTACCTTTTCGTTTTCAGTTAATTGTAGACTAATAAAAACAGCATTTTGAAGAAAGTCCGCTGCAGCCAATATTTGATGTTGTTCAATAAGAACTAAGGCAGCTTTAATGCAAGCTTCCGTTTCAATTATTCCAGCTTGACGATACTATGATAAATTCACAAACAGTTATAGCAAATATAATACGTCGAAATATCTACAACAGCGTAATAGATGTCAAAAAAGTAACAACTATTCTATACTTGATGCATAATAATTTATGACCACAGAAATGTGTACCTTGCTATAATGTGTAACAGCTTCCCGATATTTTTCCAATATTTCTACAGGAGTTAAACAATTTTTTATTTGAGACTTAGTTGTTACTTCAGGTTGCTCTGCGCCATGAGGTAAAGAATTTGTCCCCGTCGAACTCTGATTTCTATATTTGGGAAATTCAGAGCCTTGAAGAGACGAATTTCTTTGCAGAGTAGGTGACCGTCGCATTTGAGGATATAAAGATACAACAGATGCGGAACACATTCCTTCCAATGCCCCTGAATTAAGTATAAACATACATTATGCATATTTCTGATTTTAATTTTTTTAAAAATGTTTTTGAAATAAAAAGTTTAAAAATTGTCTACTAACCAGCCAACCATAACCAGTCATTAACAGATTTTAAAATTTCCACAGCTGCTTGATAATGAGTGATTGCTTCAGATGCAAGGCCAGCTTGCAAACTAAAATGGAGAATAATGTAAACATTTCCCATTAAATATTTGAGTGCTAGTTCAAGTATTAATTGTTCATAATTTAATAATTCTAACCTTAAATCTCCCAATTGTTTTTTTAACCTCCCATCTGCCCTTCTTTTATTATTTTTTGACTCCAAATCAAGACCAACAAAATCTTTTTGCTCGAAAGGTGCACATAGAGCAGATAATAAAAGAGATCGGTCAGCTTTCCGCAGTCTGTATAAAAGATGGAAGGTAAATAATATTTACTAAATATCCACAACAAATAATAATAAATACAAAGATAAAACAAAAGTTTGTACAAGTTTGGTAAACCCTTACCCAAGTTTATCTAATCGTTTAGACTCTAGCACCCAAAATAGGGCTGAAATAAATTCTTCAATATCCGCTTCCAGAGTTTGACTTTGATCCATGGTAGGATAAAACATTGTCCTTGCTAAAATTTTAATTTAATCTCATTACTTACATGCAATCTATAACTCCCTTTTGTGCTGGGCATAAAAGCACAATATTGAATAAAATTGATGATTTTTTGACCAACTTTTAAAATTGACAGGTGTAACAAGTGACATTCTCGTGGCTTCACTCGTGTGGGAAGATTTTCCAGAGTCAGTTTCACTGACTGGTTGCATACTTGTTGGTGGTGAACAATCTTTATCAATCATAGCAGAGTATTGAATTGTAGCAGACACTGATTCAGACCGAGATGTTGAGTCTTCACTTGTACTGTCAAAAGTTTCATCTTCTTGACCTCCACCAATATAATTTTGTAAGGAGTCAGCACTTGGAGTTTTTCTGGGAATAACTAAACTTGCTTCACCCTATAAATCATACAAGTAGATATGATTATGGTGTCTTAATTATTGGTGTTTAATTCTTAAAATTAAATAATCTTACGCTGTTCACTTCAGGGCCACCAATGGGTGACACAAACGTCTCTGATTTTTGACGTAAACTTGAGTCTACATTATTCTCGACACTATGAAAACTACTATCTGGAGTTTCTACACATGGACTAACATCTGAAGAATGTTGACCCTCGTATATTGTCCCATCAGAATTTAATCCATACAGGATACATCTCGAGTCATACAGTGTGAAAGCATACTTGACTTTCAGAGATTCACTGTGAAAGTTAAATAATAAAAGGATCACATATGAATAGATATGTATACGGGTGACATTAATAAATTGTGACACACTAGCAATATAAATTCACTTACTGAATACGACAAAGCTCATTCAGTTCTTCTTGTGAATTACACTGCCCGATAGAAATGAGTCCCAAAGCTTTCCGATGAGTTTGAAAATCTCCCCAATCTATAGTAAACAATTCAAAAATTTACATGAAATATACAATATTTTAATTTTTATTTGTACATATTGACTTTTAAAGTTATGGTTTTACCATTATTCTCTACCGGGTAGGCCCTCACAAATCTTATCCATATATTTCTTGGATGGCTCTGCGAGTCCAAAATTTTAATTTGATTGACTTTTGCTATTCGATCAAATGCCTTATTGAACTGTTTCGTACGAAGTTGTCGTCCTGAAAAACAAAACAATAAAATTTATAAATGACAAGTTCAATGACATGTAATATTGCCTTAAATTATTTAAATATTTCTGACTTTACCAATATGCCTGACCACTACAAGGAGAGTGGTGTGGCTATGAGAGGACTGTGCATAATCTGGGTAACTCATACTCTGTTCAGGAACTGACCCGGACAAAATGACACTTACAGCTGATCTCATGTTTTTATTAAATTACTAATTAAACTCATTTTCTTGCAATTTTTTTTGAACTTTTTTTGAACGCAGCGCGACTTGTACCTCAGCAAATAGTCTCGCTATCCAGCTCAATAAATGATGATTAATTCTGGTGATTCATAAATTTAAATAATGTCAAATTTTTAACGAGTGAGTGATAGATTAGGAACCTCCTTTAAAGTCCATTCGAAATGGAAAGAGAGATATCAGCGTTAATAAAGGACGGCAACGAAATAATCCGTCGTGCCATTCAATTTGATCAGGAATCAAATTATGAAGTTGCCGTTTATCTATATTTTGAAGGAATATCTATTTTTGAAAGGGCACAAAAAATTTTGGACGTGACAGTCAACAATCCAAATGCCAATAGGGAGGTGGTAGCAGTATTCAAGAAACAAGGTGCAACTTTACAAGATAAAATAAACGAGTACCGTCAACGTACAACAGATTTACAAACAGGTAATTACTTAAATTCAACTCTATATTTTTTCTAACTGTTTTGACTGTTAAAACTTATGTTTTGGTAATGTTCTGACTTTGTTTTTGAATTTTTTGGTAAAATAGCTATTCAAGAAAAAGAAGAAAGGGAACATGCAAAATCTCCAAAGATGACAGAACAAGATTTGCAGGTCAAACGAGCCTACTTTCTCGTCAGTCAAGCCTTGGAACAAGATGAACTTAAAAATTGTAATACATGACTTTTAAAATTAACAAGTAAATCACATAAAATACACAAGTTGGCAAGTAATTAAATAATTGTTCTATTGTATTGACATTAGATGACGAAGCACTGGAGCTGTACACTCAAGCTGTTAGTGTTTGTTTAGCTGCTGTAAGAATACAATTAAATATCATAGTCTTCATTTCAAGGAATGACAGTATATTGACCACCGTCTGATTTATTTCAATTTACAGAAAAGTGCACCTTCAATTGATGAAAAGATGGCCGCTCAAGTCTTTCAAATTGCAGCAAAGGCTCTGGATCGAGCCGAAGAACTTAAAGGAATAAGAACAGCTAGTGAAGCCAAATCAAAAGAAGTTAGCCGGAATCTAACTGAATATTTCGATGACATTGACTTGAACCAAAGCACATCATTGACTACCAACGCACAATCTCCTCATGTACCAACTATAAGTAAAAATGTACCATGTTCAGCGGCTAGTGGTGGTGACAGTGGTGGTGGACATGGTGCAGGTTACACTGAGAAAGAGAAAAAAGTCCTTCTTCAAACATCTATAATAAATGGAAGAGAATATGTACCGTTCATGCATGTTGATATGGGTGAAAAGTTTGGATACTTGACACCTTACAGTGATGGTGCAGGTCGCCTTCATCTATCACCAAAGCAGCGGAAAAATTTTAAGGAATGGGTCCGTCCGGGTGACTTATCTTCCAATCCAAAGATGATTGAACTTGTGAGTTGTTATAGTATCAAGCAAACTGTGATTTCAGACTGTTCTTTCGTAGCTTCCTTAGCTGTCAGTGCTCTATATGAGAGAAGGTTTAATAAAAGACTGGTGAGTTGGTGTCATTTTATTTTCATGTTGTACACAAAAATGTGTTGTGTGTCCTAAATTACAATCTTCTCTTTTATTATATTTTCAAATAGATTACGGGCATCATCTATCCTCAGGATAAGTCCACAGGAGAGCCCCTTTACAATCCCTGTGGGAAATATATGATTAAACTGCATCTAAATGGTGTAAAGAGAAAGGTAATTATTTCATCTTTTTTAAAGTTTATATATTAATCATAGACAGTGAAAGTTCTATTACACAGCTAAATGTACATTCTCCTCTCTACTCTTGTAGATAATTATTGATGATCTCCTCCCTGTTGGCCAACATGGTGAACTCCTTTGTTCTTATTCAAGTAATAAAGGAGAATTATGGGTGTCTCTTCTGGAGAAAGCGTACATGAAAGTCATGGGAGGATATGACTTTCCGGGTTCAAATTCGGTACAACTTACTTTTTAAAATAATATTTGATTATCTTTTTTTCTGTAGAAGAGATCACCTGCTAAATTTTATCTATTTGATGCTTTCAATAGAACATTGATTTACATGCGTTGACGGGCTGGATCCCAGAGAGAATGGCCATCCACTCATCAGAATCAAATGTTTTTGACAAGGATCAAACATTTCGGATGTTGTACGATCGTATTCATAAGGGTGATGTACTCGTTACTGTAGCCACTGGAGCATTTGATGAGAAGGAAGCTGAAAGAGCTGGTTTAGTTACCTGTCATGCCTATGCCGTGCTTGATATTCAAACTGTGAAGGTAACATTATTTTTATGATCATATATTGCTATTTAATGTTTTTAAAAATAAAATTGTTGGCTTACTTGTAAAGTTTAATTCTAACATTTTTGTTTGTCGTTCCATAGGGTGTCCGACTATTTAAATTAAAAAATCCATGGTCTCATCTCCGGTGGAAAGGAAATTATTCTGAATTGGATATTGTACATTGGACAGAAGAATTAAAAAGTCTTTTAAAATATGATCCAAACTCCGCTTCAATGTTCGATAATGGAGTCTTTTGGATCGACTACGACTCACTTTTAAAATTTTTCGACGTGCTGTACATGAATTGGAATCCTAAATTATTTCCACAAACTTATGCCATTCACAAGTATGTACATACTAGCAAATTTCTTTCTTACTACGAATATTTTTACTTTAAACTGATTACTTATTGCAACTACCTATGTTGAAATTAGAATTTTAATTATCATTTCATTTTGATGATAGTTCTTGGGGAGCTGGCAGTGGACCTGTGAAGGACGTATACAATATTGGTGAGTTTTTTTAAAAAATTAATTGCTCATTTTATAAAAAAATAATAGTTTCGCCTTTCGCTTGTACAAATTCCAAATCTAAATATTTTTATTTTGTGTATATAGGTGAGAATCCTCAATACTCATTGGAGGTGAAATCAAATGGTAATGCAGCAGTTTGGATTTTACTGACAAGGCATATTACGGAGATTCAAGATTTTAAGGAGAATCGAGAATATATTACCGTTCTAGTCTATGATGCCGATGGACGTAAAGTTTACTACCCATATGATCCACCTCCCCTTTATGATGGAGTAAGAATTAATAGCCCTCATTATCTATGCAAGATTCCTATACAAAAAGCAGGAACAAAACGATTCACTTTAGTCATTTCTCAGTATGAAAAAATGCACACAATTTACTACAGTTTAAGGGCATACTCTACATGTCCAATAGTTTTAAAAGAAATTGTTAATTCTTATAATCATGTCAAGAAAATGATAGGGAAATGGGCAGGAAAAACGGCTGGTGGTTGTCCTAATCATCCAGCTACATATCCCAATAATCCGTGCTATCAGATGACATTAAATACGACTTCTAATGATAATAAGATTCTCATTGACTTGCGAGCAAGAAAAGATTTTCAAATTGGATTTGATGTCATCTGCTCAAATGTTAGTACCAGCAAGGAGCAATGTCCAGGTTTTTTTAATCGAAAAAGTTCTGGTTCTTATCGACCTGGATTTGTAGTATTAGAGTTAGAAAATGTTCCAACTGGAGTGTACAACATTATTCCGTCAACATATTACCCTAATCTTGAAGGAACTTTCTTTCTCAATGTCCACACTACTTGTGATGTAGGAATAAAATTGATTAATTAGATTATGTTTCTTCATTTTCTCATTGTCCTTTTTCACAATTTATAATTCTATTACCTACTATGTTCTTCTCTAATTCCAATGAAATTCTTGACACCGTTCAGTTGAATGATTCATAAATTATTTCACGTCACAAAATGCTGATTGTTATTTTTATATATGCAACCGAAAAGCGCTTTTGTTACCTATTTATTTCTAAACATGAAAGTTCGTGACATAAAATGTATATTTTATTACATGATCTAAGTACCACATGAGATTCTATTACCGTTGAATTAAAGTACTATGAATGATAAAAGTATAGAGTTGTTTGGATTCTGTTGTGATTTTATTATGATTTTGATATGCAAAAAATGAGGTAAACATTATCAAATGTCATAAGCCAAGTACTACCACAGACATATTTACTATTTACTGATCATCCTTTATTATTTGTGAATGGAAACATTACAACATCCGTACAAAAATGGACTGTAGTGTAATTTCATATTTTTTTAATTTATTGACTTTGAAAATAACGTTGTCACATTTTTTTCTCATATTACTTAGTACATGGTAAGTATTTAATAGTCATGTATTACATATAAATATTTTTTATTTTGTGTGATCGACTTTTATACATCATAATTTCTCAGGGTATATATTCTCATATTTTTTGTAATATGAATTAGACACCATTTGTTTAAATCTATTATCACTATACTTTTTTATATCACCTATTTTTTTTAGTTTAATAGGTATTCAGGTATATATTCCAGGTACAATTTTTTAAGTATTATTAATCTTTATATAGCAGCGTCGTGCTCAATAGCTCTACTACTTTACTGAAAAATTTTCAACAGTTTTCTATTTTAAAAGATCTCTCATCTCCAGCGAGTCAAAATAGCAACACAAAATAAATGTTTCCTATGAGGGAAGAATAGTCAAAAATGAACCGGCATTTTGGCAAGAAACAATTTTTCATGCATTTTGTTCATATCAGAACGACCTGCCATAATTCTGCAATACTTTAATAGGTCTGACAGCTGTCACTTTAAGCCCAAAAAATATTCCAAAGCACGGACATGTTACATAAATAAGAATAAATAATTTTCTTAATATTTAACGACATTTGAGCATTTAGTTGTACTTTAAAAAAAATTTCAACTTGATTTGGTTGACATTTGACTGATGAATGGGATTAAGTTGTAACAACGTAAGATGCAAAAAAAGAAGATAGTTTTGGTGGGTTGTCACAGGGTTAAAAAGAAATGTCAGAAAGGCCACAGAAAAAAATATAACCCAAAGGGGTCAAGTGAAACTTTATTATTTAATCTTCTTGTCCTCCTTCTTCTGCTTCTCAAAGTGCCAGGCAGTGGCAATGACGAGGCAATTGAGGGTCATTGAGATGACATGCTTTGAAATGAGAATCCCGTCTCCAGTTACCAAAACTGTTGTCACAATACGAGCTGTATAGGCAAGAGTTAATTAATTACAATTTATTTACACAAGCTACAATGATACAGTGGTTACATTTTATTGTATAAAAGTATGGGGTACTTAGAATAAGAATGTAAAATAAAATTGGGTATACTTGCACACGTGTACACGTTAATAATCCAGGAGGCCAAGGACACATTCCCAGCCGATTTATTTTTCCAAATTTCTCTAACTTGCATGAGTTTACTGGAGATTTTCATTGGGACAGTGGCACTCTAAAACAACGACAACGGTTCACAATCCAAATAGAAAGAAAGTCATAAGACTAATTATTTATCTTGAGAGAATATTTACCAATAAACATGTCAAAATGGATGGATGAGGAAATCCCAATGAGAGTAAGTAAAAAACGACTGCCCCTGCTCCAATAGTCCCCAATTTCTTAACGTCCAACAAGTCCAAATAAAAGTAAACAAGAAGAAGAACAAAAAGCGTTTGGGCCACCAAAAATGGGTCCTCCATGTAGGACAGGAGGGGATAGCCCTTCATTACATTGTAGCATAATGAAATTGCATAGCTAAATGGAAATTGAGATACAAACATTTATAAGGACGTATAAGTAATTATGTATCTGTGGGTAGTAATCAATACTTGTGCATCAAGTTTACTTACGTCAGAAGCTCCAAAACCAAACAAGAGGCACTGAGTCCCTCCACACTTTGACTCTTCAAGATGACCCAAATTTGAGGTACTTTGCAAATAATACATAATGCTATTGTCGTCAGGTCACAAAAACTGACTAGAATACTTTGTAAAATGTCCAGCATATTTACTTAATTTGAATTCGATGACGACCTTAATTATCACAACCTTTTATTCTTTATCACTACAATCACTGTATAATTATTTGTTGGCCTAATATTTTAGTTGAGTCAATGGAATCGAGAACAAGCTACATTACTATAATACGATACCACCGACAATGACAATGTGTGTGTGTGTTTTATTTGGCCAGTTTCCCATGCAAGTAAGGAAAATGCATCTTGTATGCAAAGAGATGGATATTATGAGGTTTTGCTATTATTAGCAACATTCATCCCAAATTCTTCTCTGATATTCTGGCTCCCTAGTGCTCACAATAAAGTAAACCGTTGGAGAACGCACACTCACACTCCAATGCAAAAATGACAACATTAGCTCAAGTTTCTCGACTTTACATACGATAAGCGAATTTATATATAGGTTACATCGTCCTATGATTGTATTTACTATACTAAAGATAGGATATGGTAAGTCTATTTACACTGTCAAAAAGTTGTTTGCAAAAAAAGAGAATTTTATCACAACTTCCTACTTTTACTTTAGAGATATCATGGAAGATTTTGCAGAAAATTTTATGGCACAAGTTAAATTATATCTCACAGTTTTGCGAAAAATAACTACCAAGGAGGGAATGATGAAGACTGATAAACTAAGATTAAAGTTTAAAAACAAAAATGACCTTCTTGATAAACCGCTGCAGCGTAGTCAGTAGATTTAAAATAGTAAAAAAACAGCTGATATTGCCTAAATACATGAAATATATCTACAATGTTATACGGGAATTCACAGAGAAGAGAATTCGCCTTGCGCAAAATCTTTTTGATATTATGTCGATTTATAGATTCGACAGAAACTAAAAGCGCGGTTCCTAGCACAAGGGACAATTCATAGTGAGGAGAAATGTACAATTTCTTCTTTTTTTTTCTTGTCTGTCTTTTGTGTCAGAAAATGACACGAGAAATTCTACATCTCTGTATATCCATGCTAATGTTCCTGCTGATTTTAAAAGTCTAATATGTACTTAAAATTTTGAAGTTAAAATAATGTTTCTACGTAAAGTAATAATCAACCTAAATATGTAGTCTCTCAAACTGACTTTCAAAATTTTAAATGATTTATTTTCCAGTCATTTCTTATAGTTTATGTAAATAAATTATTTTATTCACAGCAACGACAGGTTGGTGGTTTGTCAAAATAGCAGCATTTTGTCTCAAAAGGACAGCATTGACATCTACAAGGATACTGGCACGTCCAGCCATTGCACTTGGCCACAATTTCTCCTATTCCCGTCTAAATAAATAAAAAATCTTTATACAAATAATAATATTTTTGGATAAAACATACCTTATTTGTTCCAAATGCTATTGCATTTTCCTGCTCGCTTTGATGAGTCTAATTGTAAGAATTAAAAGTTAGTTGAGTAACAAACGCTTTTATGTGTGTCACTTGACACTTTATTACCCTCCCAAGTGAAGAAAGCAGGATGACCAAGAGTACGAAGACTTTTCCGATGACCATTGTTTTTCCGGTTATTTTAATTTACAAGATAAGAAGCGATGGGCTGAAGAGTAGAGAGGTTAACGAGAAAGAAGAAAAGATGAACAACTTTGGGGATTTTATACGAAATTTATCCTTATGCTCTACATTGAAACTAATTCCAATACAAATTTGTACCTGGAACATTAAATTAATGTCATGTCATAAAACTCAAAATCTAAATGGAGCAATTCTTAGAATGAATTCGGAGTACATAATTTGAAAATAATTTATTTGCAAATTAACCTAATTTCCGGAGCGTTTATTATTTTGCCGGGGAAATGTCATTTTTGTAGGGGCATTTAATAATTTGCCGGGGCTTTAAATGGCGTCCATTCTTTTTCAGTGCAAAAAACATTCATTTTGAATTTATCATTACTGATTGAAAAGGAGAAAACATGTTAGAAGAGTAAAGGCAGTGAAATATCAAACCTTTTTCTGGAAAAAATTAGTTTGAAATGAGATTAATGTATTAAAAAAGGTTGACGGTGAATCGGGTGAATCATGAACAGTGTAATCGCTTATTTATTTTGAGTAATGGCGTAAAATGGCCTTTCATAATAATTTCTTTCTTTTTTTCTTTCTTTCGTTTATAACGTTAGACTCACAAGTCTTTCCAAGTTTTAATTCAAATTTTATTACCTTTGAGACAACAATTTCCTTCAGATAAAACTCAACAAAAAATATATGATATAATTTGAAAGAGAAATTTAAAACTTAAAACTTGATCGTAGCAAATGGACTGTAGCATGATAAATTAGCAGACGATTTTATATAGTCTGCCAATTCTGGGAGGGCTTCAAAATTGTTGACATAGGTGATAAGGGCCGGGTAAGGTTTGAGAAATTCTGAATTGTACTTGACAAAATGAGTCAAAACTTCATACAAGTAGAAATCCACATAGGAAAGCTGTATAAAAAAGAGTGCAAATAAATTTAAAACTGTGGGAAATATTTGCATGGAATTTTTGTAGAGAAATATTTTCCTTACTTTGTCTCCCAACACCCATTTATTTTTGTCCAAGAAGTCTGCCAACTGCTCAAATTTTTTAGCCAATGTCACCTGTAGCGGCTCCTCACATTTTGACTGTGTTAATTGGTCAAATATGAATAAAGACAAAGTTCACAGTTAGCAATGTACCTACATACATACTACATTATAATTAGAAACTACCAATTAAGTTTAGAATATTTGAAATGATTTCACCTTAGAATAAGCGAGCGTAGCTAGAGACCGGTGCAGATCCTTTGCAAAACTTTCTACCATCTCAGCCTTGGCCATTTCCATCACGTCGGTAGGAACCAATTCTGGTCCCTTGGTACGGGCAACGTACATCATAATGGCCCTTGCTTCTGTTAACTTTACGTTGTCGTCAATCCAATAGGGAAGCTACACATAATGATCAATAAAATTAATGAATAATTATCTATGACCACTTTTTGCACATGGAAAATAGTTAAAAGTATTGCCAATAAAGAAATTAAAATATTTACATTGGGAAATTCAAGTCCAAGACTAAATTTTTCATTTCGCCAACTTTCCACACCACTAAAATCCGGAGGAGAGCCAAAGGGATAACGTTTATCTTCATAGTCCACCCCCAAATATTGTAATAAGAGACGAATCTGCTGGACACGGCCACGAAGTTCCCAATAAGCTAATACGGGCTTTGACATTATGAATGAACAATATCAAGTAGTTGAACTTGCGATGAGAAATGTGAGAATTTTTCCAGGAAAAAAATGTGTCTTTACTGGAACGAAACCAAAAGAACAGTGAAACCCTCACGTTGCTAAAAATCAATTGAACTAACTGACATATGCTCAGTCCACTTTCTACAGATTACATTCAATTTCCATCTCTCTTCATAGTGAATGAGCGTAACATTGAATTTACAAGAGTGGCCAATTTACCTAATGCATGTTATGATTACAATACAATTTGAATTACGATAATCACCATTACAATATTTAAGAATACTGAATACATACCGTATATTACCAATTATAGCCCGAAGTTCCAACAAATATTTCATAGTGTAGACCCAGCTTTTATGAGAATTCTAAGGTCCTATGTTTTAAAATGGAAGCACTAGATTAAACCTTTTGAGCCTTTAACTGGGATTTTATTAGGTGCTGGAGTTATAATATGGTGGAAGGATTCTGATTTTTTATATATGGTACATCGAAATTTTTCATCTTTTGTGTACAAATTTTACATTATGCCATTAAATTACAAGCAACATGCAGACCAGTATGTGTTGACTATTTATTTGTATATTTACGTGCTTCCCCTTCATGAAAAAAATGTCAGCCTTTTTTGTACAATCAGACAATAATTTGTGTCAAATTAAGGTGTGTCTAATGTCCTCCATTCATTTCATGAAATAAAATTAACAAAATTAATTATCTGACCCTGCAGAACTGATGCCATGTCAAATAATTTTCTCAGCCCAAATTAATTTTGGACATATTGGTAAAAATATAAGAACATACAAACTTTATGCTGGAAATATGATTACAAAGATGTTGATAATAATTATCTGACCTTGTTCTTTATAATTATTTCATGCAGACAACTTGAATTTAATTTGTGGATTTCCTTCTAAATATGACTTCCGCTCCGTTAAGTTTGCGGTCTTGGAACTCAGACTTATTTTATGAGTGAGTCCAAATGAACAGTAGACTAATGACCACTGTGTCAGTGTACTTTGCTTTGCTTGTATTAATTTTGAAAAAATTGCTTCTCAATTATTATTTGAAGTCTAATTATTTAATTTGGCGAAAGTTTATATATTTAGCATGACAAAAGACGTGTCAAGTTTACACTAAAAGTCTATTAGAATGACACGATTTCCAGGAAATATTTTTCTCACATCTTTTTATCTCATTTCACTCTTTCATCTATCCTTTTCACAAGTCCATTATCTACCAGACATAGAGGAGATTTCAGATCCAATTCAAAATGTGCAACAAGACTCTTCTGAACGACAGCCAAATCCAGGTACTTTTCCATCATGAAAATATTTCATCGCTTCTACTTTCTCAATATTTCGTCTTTTCACTGAAAAACGAGTTTTGTTAATAATTCACAGAATTCAGTGAGCCGCCCCTGGAATTAAATAGAGGGACTTTGGATTCTAATACAGAATTTATTTTTGGACCATTAGCGGATGTAAATGGCGATCAAGGTGGATTTTATGCGCCTTACAAAAATCATAATTATATTCCTAATGTAATTAATTTAATTATGACGCTGTTTAATTAAAGCAGAAATGAATATAGAGTCACCAAATACAGAACAAGCCACCATCATCACTCCAGCTCCTCTCATTCAAAGAAGACCCAAGACTCAAACTCCTCGTCAGGCAAAATTAGACAAGCCAACACCTGAACTGTGGATTCTGGATCGAGAACCAAAAAATAAATTGAATTTAATCTCTTGGCTCATTGATGGTTGCTTCATCTCAGAAATTCCTTCTGACGTAACATCTCCTATGGATATACCCTCATGTAAAATGGAAATAATGGATGAGGAGCATCCAGTGGAATTTCAAACTTTTGATGGATTTTTTAACAACATTTTAAAAACAGATTTAGGAGCTGTTGGTAATACACATTTTTTGCATGTTACTAGCTACTTGCCAAATGCTTTGTCAATAATTAATCAGTAACTACAATTAAAAGATACTTCACTACTACGACGAGTACCGCCCGTGTATGATGATGGGGTGTACATGCCGGTGACAAGGAATCGATTTAATCCCTTTGACATTAGTGATGTTCTCATGACAAGGACTCAAGAAACTTGTCAAGACTCAGCAGAGAACCCATGTGGGTCTAGAACGGGTAAAACAGCTTTGTTGGTTTATTTTGGTCAACAAGTTGCAGAAGAAATGCTCGATGTTCAAAGACCCGGGTGTCCACCCGAATATTTTAATATTCCCATTCCAAAAACTCATAAATTTCATGAAGGACGACCATACAAAACAGAAATGCCTTTACTACGCTCAAGATATTCTCAGACTACAGGTCAATCTTCAGGCAATCCAAGACAACAGGTTAAAGAATTTTTCACATTTATTTTTCTCCTTGAAGTTGAAATAAATTAAATGACGTTTTCAATAGTTAAATGAAATCACTCCTTGGTTTGATGGCGGACTTGTTTATGGAACGTAGGATATTTTTTTGCTATTTTTCAAAATTTTTGGAAGTAATTGACACATTAAAATTCTATCCTTTTTCTTTATCTTACAAGGGCAAAAGGCTGGGCTGATGTTTTGAGAACATTTTCCAATGGAACTGTTCATAAATATGGTCAACTGGCTTCTGAGAATGATGAAGGTTTTTTTCCAGTCAGAAATAAAATTCGATTGCCACTGGCAAATCCACCGCCACCAGCTCGACATTGTCAATTTAGTAAACAACATTCAACAGCTAATGTCGATCGGTTCTATGGTTAGGAATATGACAACTCTGAGAATTAAATTTAGAAATTGTTTTTCAAAAAATATTAAACTATATTTGAAATAGTTTTGGGAAATCCAAGAGGAAATGAAAACGCTTTCTTGTTGTCCTTTGGAGTTATTTTATTTCGATGGCATAATCAAATTGCCTCCTATCTTCATATGACTAGACCAAAATGGAGTGGTGAAAGAGTTTTTCAGGTAGGTATTTTATTATAAATTATTTTCAAAAATAACTTAAATAAAATTCAAACCAATTTCGTTGCTTTCACAGGAAGCAAGAAAATGGGTCATTGCCACACATCAACAAATAGTATACTATGATTGGCTCCCACAGTGGTTAGGAGAGGGTTTGGAAGATTATAAGGTCAGAGGATATGACCCTTCAGTTGATCCTCAAATTGAACAATTTTTTCAAACGGCTGCATTTCGTTTTGGTCATACTCTCGTCACTCCTGCAGTTTATTTAAGGGACTATGCTTGTGCGGGTTGTGACCCCATCCCTTTTCCTGGTCTTCACCATGACGTCAATAAAGTTTATAAAAAATCAAAGCCTTTTCAGTACAATCAAACTGTCAGAACCTGTAATATTTTTTGGAGGCCACAGGTAACATTGTCTTGAAAATACAGTAGGGGTCAAAAATGAAGGAATCAAATTGTATATTTTTGACATGACTAAAGGAACCAATGGAGATGAAGTACGACAGTGACGAATGTTTGGGTCAGAGTCAAAGAAAATTTGCGGACATTGACAGAATCCTCATGGGAATGGCCTCACAGAGAGCTGAAAAAGAGGATAATATGATAGTCGAAGATCTTCGAGGAAATGTCTTTGGCTCCCTGGAATTTTCTCGGAGAGATTTGATGGCAGTGAATATTCAACGTGGACGAGAGTAATTCATCAAAATGTATCTTTGAGAGGAATTGAAACATTTCTAAAATTAAACTTAAAATTTTCAGTCATGGGACACCGGATTACAATACAGCAAGAGAATCTTTCAATTTACCAAGAATTTGTAGTGTGGATGACTTTATGGAAAAGAATGGACTCAATGAACCAGGCACTAATCCTGGAATCCGAGAAATTATTAAAAAATTGGTCATGGTTCACAATTTAGAAAATAGTTCTTCTAATGATCCTTTTTGTTGGAATAATATTGACGTTTGGACAGGTATAATGAGCTTTTATTTAATGAAAAGAAAGAATTGAGTCTGTTTGTTATTTTTAACTAGGAGGAATTTTAGAGACAAATAAAGATAGACCGGGACCATTATTTAGAGAAATAATCAAAGATCAATTTACACGTATTAGACATGCTGATCGATTTTGGTTCGAAAATAAGCAGTGGAAAAAACCGTGGGTTAATTAATGATTTCTTTTATTTTACGAAAAATGTACCATGTATACTGATTAAGTATTAAACCGAAATTCTCATACTTTTCTTTTGTTTTTTTAGACGGTTTAGTGATGGTCAAATTGAAAGAATAAAAAAAATGAAAATTTTTGATATGATTGTGTCCACTACTCGTATGAAGAAGGAAGACATCCAAGAAAATCCTTTTAGTCTACCTACAGATGGTACAATAAAAATAATTAGTGACAACATTTTAAATATTTTACAACTCATAAATCCCAATTTTTTAATTCTACGTTGAGATTTTCGAGTAAACTCACCTGGTTGTGACAATGTAATGAATCCTCCACAAGATGATTGGAGAGTGAGCATGTGCTGGAAACAGAATTACACAAAAACTGGAAAGAGAATTGGCAGTGACTCTTCCTTCAAATGTTTTCATTTAGCTCAGGTATTTAAAGTCAAATTGATTAAATTTAATTGGAGAAAATTAATTTATTCCGAATTTATTCGTACTTTTTCAGCTACAAACAAATGGAATTGAAATTGAGCCTTGTACAGAACCAGGATCTTATGATTATTTTTCCGGAAGTGAAATTCCATTCATTGTCATCTATGTCATTGTGGGTCTCATTGTATTAGGTTAATTGACACTTACAAAAATTTAATTGAATTGTAATTATTATCAAGGTAATTTAATCAAGAAAATAATTTATTAATTATAGGAATCGCATCTTTAGTGTCCTGCATTGCAGCTTCACATAAAAGAAACAAGCAAATGGAATTAATCAAATCTACACGACTGAGTCATGAATCCAGTGGACATAATTTTGGCTTGAAAGGCTTGCCATTTTCGGGTAAATATTTATAATTCCCCAATGTACTGCACTAATTTTTCTGAATTATTAATTTACTTACTAAAACTTTTATAAAATTAAAGCTCGAGAGTGGCAAGGGCACAAAGAGGGATCAAGAGGAATTTTAGCAGTTTTGACCGACAATAAATTAATAGAAATTAGAAATTTACAAGGGCAACTTCTACGAAATATTGATCTTAATGGAAGAAAATCAATGGATATAGTTTTAGCATCAGGAGGAACTCATCTCGTCATCAAAAATCCAAAAGAGTATGATTGTGTCCTAGAATTTGAGGGTCCTTTCTTACGTGAAGCTTTTTTTGGTGCCATGAAAGACAAGTAAGGTCCAATTTTTCATAAATTGTTTTAGTTGAGGTCATAATTTTTAATTTTACATCAAAATTTACAGACATGGGAGTACAGTGTCATTTAAGGAACAGTCAATGAATCTTATGCAAAGTTTATCTGGGGCCACAACCAAAAGCCAACGACTTGTTCGACTAGAAAAATTCTTTCGTGTTGTATTTGCCCATGCATTTAAAATTGATGAACCCAGTGGTGGTAAAGAACTTCTAGATCCAAAGGTCATTGGTGAGGTCATCAATACAGAACTTACTAGACTTGAATTTGCGGATGCACTTGGAATGAGAGCCAATTCTAATTTTGTTCAAAAGGTTGAGAACAATATTATTTAATACAAAAATTACATTGTTAGCTTTATTCTCTTTTGAATAATTTATTTTCAGATGTTTGACCTGGTTGACCGGGACAGAAATGGTTAGCAGAAAAATTTAATACATAATTTTGCGTCATTTTAATTATATTGTTTTTATAAAATAGGGTTCATCAGTTTTAGAGAATTTCTAGACATGTTAATTATTTTTGCAAAGGGGACAGCAGAAGACAAGGCAAAATTATTTTTTGACATGTATGACATTGAGAGGGATGGAAAACTTTCTGTGAAAGGTTGTCTTTATTTTAAATTACAGTATAAATTTTCAAAAAAGAAAATTTAATTTAATTCGTTTAATAATTTTTATGAAAGAATTTAGAGAAATGATACGATCCCTCGTTGAAGCTGCCAATGCTGAGGTCACGAATGAAGATGTCGATGCTCTTGTACAGTCAATGCTAGAAAAACTTAATTTAAAAAGAAACGTAAGTAAATTATTCGTAATTTGAAATTATTGTCGATATTTTAAGTAATTTTTTTCTTTTTAGTCTCAAGTGACACTGGAAGATTTTCAACGGTTATTGTCTCAGTACAAAGGAACTCTGGGCTATGCTCAACTAAATTTTTCAGGGGCAAATGTTCCACAGGAAGCTCAACAACAAGTGACAAACAATCGACGCTCATACATAGAAAATGCACGTTCGGCTGTTTTCAGTATTTATGAAGAGTTAGTTAATTTACTGCAATATTAAATAATTATTTGGTGCAGCACTTAAATTAATGATTTGATATTAGAACGGGTCCATCTCAACCAGATTCAAGTCAACCAATTGAATTGACATTAGTCACATCATCCAAACAAGAACATCCACAGTCTAAATGGATTGGCTTGTATCGACTCCAAATATTTTGGTGTACTTTGTACACCTTAATGGTTGTCGCTGTTTTTGGAGAAAGAGTCTACTGTAAGTCATCATGACCATAATAATTAAACTAATTGAATATTATTTATAATTTCTTTTTTGTATTTAGATTATTCAGTTGAACGGGAACATAGTGGACTACGACATATTGCTGGATATGGTGTCAGTATCACTAGAGGAGCTGCTTCTGGTAAAATTTATAAAATTAAGTATTAATTTAAAAATTAATTTAATTAATTAATTTTTAAAGCCATGATGTTCACTTACTCTACTTTACTGCTAACAATGTGTCGAAATACAATCACACATTTACGAGAAACATTTCTTCATCGTTTAATTCCATTTGATGCATTCGACATAATGGTAATTTCATTTGACAAATATTGCACTATGTAATACAGTTATCATTTTTCATTTAAAAGTTGTTTAACTAAAATTTAATTTTTCAAAATAAATAACAGCATAAATACATTGCTGTTCTTGCACTCTTTTTCTCTCTCGTTCATGTGATTGGACATGCCTTCAATTTTTATCACATTTCCACCCAAACTGCCAGTGACCTTTCTTGTTTATTCCGAGACTATTATAGACCGTAAGTTATTTAGTGAAAGTGAATTCTGATCATTTTAATTGTGAATTTTTACACACCTGTTTTGACAGTACTCACATCCTACCAAAGTTTCAATATTGGTGCTTGCAAACTTTGACGGGCATTACGGGGATTTTACTCGTCATTCACTCAGCATTCATTTACTTTTTCTCTACTAATTATGCCAGAACTCATGCCTTTAGAATGTTTTGGATTGTTCATGGAACTTATCCCTTGTGAGCTAATAATTAAATATTCCTTTAATTTAATTGTAGTATATTTTAATGAATTTTTATGTCAATTTTTAAGGTGGTACATTCTAATGCTATTACATGGATCTGCCCGTCTTGTCCAAGAGCCCATCATGTACACTTTCCTCGTTGGGCCATTAATTTTATTTGTCATTGACAAGTTTGTCACTACAAGTCGAAAAAAAGTTGAGATACCTGTCATCCGAGCTGAAATTTTACCATCAAGTATGATTTTCTAATATAAATTACTCGAAAATATTTGTAAATTGTCTAAATTATTTGACAGATGTGACTAAACTTGAATTTTCTCGACCAACGGGCTTTGAATATAAATCCGGACAATGGGTTTGATTTTATGAAAAATGATTTTTGAAATGGGATTGTTTAATGAAGTAACAATTTGCTAAAAATATCATTTTTAAAATTAATTTGCAGGTTAGAATTGCATGCAAAGCTCTAAACTCTAATGAATTCCATCCATTTACTTTGTCATCTGCCCCTGATGAGCCCACACTAACTGTTCATATACGAGCTGTTGGTCCCTTTACTGCCAATATTCGTCGGATATATGAAGGGTAATGAATTTGTTGAAAATTTAAAATATTCACTAAGTACTTAATTGCATGACTTGATGTAATTTTTAAAGATCAAAGCCGAAGCTGTATTTAGAAGGACCTTATGGAGAGGGCCATCAAGATTGGTGGCGGTATGAGGTCGCTGTACTTATCGGAGGGGGAATTGGTGTCACACCTTTTGCTTCTATTTTGAAAGGTAAATGATCTCCGTATTAATTAGTACTTTCAAGTGCATAGCTTCTATTTTCATATTTTAGACGTTGCCCGTAATGCCAATCCAAGAAGTTGTAAAAAAGTTTACTTTCTCTGGGTCACTAGAACTCAAAAGCAATTCGAGTGGTATGTTTACCTGAGTAATTAATTTTTCATGTGGTAAATAATTTTTTATGATTGATTTTACTGATTTTGATTTTAACTTTATTAACAGGTTTGTAGACATCATAAGGTGATTGAAGTAGTTAAATATGAAATAGTTTGTGTAATTTTATACAATCCTTTTTATGACGTACTTTGGAAAATTATAGAGAAGTGGAAAGTAACAAAATAGTAGCCGTGCATATTTTTGTGACCCAAATTTACAATAAATTTGACCTCCGAACGGTCCTCCTGGCAAGTCATTTTTTTGTCATTCAGAGCTCATTGTACAAATAATGAAAAATTAATGAAGTTTAATTCCCAATCTTTGCAGTATATTTGTGAACAACATTTCCAGAAAGTTAGCAATCGTTCCTTATTCACCGGTTTAAAATCCAAGACACATTTTGGAAGGTAAAATTTCCAACTACTAGTTGGAGAGTTAAGAGTTGCAAACTCTAAAATAATTTATTTCCTTCAAATGGATTGTCGAAAACTAACTAAAATACAATTTTGACATGATGGTACAGGCCAGACTTTGCTGCCTTTTTTAGAGCAATCCAAGGAGTCCATCCTAATGTAAGAATACAGTTAATTATTGCAATAAATAATTTTGAATTATAAAATTGTCATTGGTTTAGTAATACAAATTAATTTTGAAATTCTAGGTCCGTAATTTTGGTGTATTTAGTTGCGGACCCATGCCCATGTCAAAGACAGTAGATGAAGCGTGCTCTAAAGCAAATGATGATGCCAATTTATCGGGTGTTGTATTTCAACATCATTTTGAAAATTTTTAAAATTAACAAAACTTAAAATGATAATTTACCTTCTACCTCATTAAATATTCAATGATTTGTAAGTCTGTAAATTGAAAATTGTCTTCTTAGTTGTCCAGTGAATTTTCTGTAGTGCATCTGTTTCTGTTATGAATAAATTATATTTCTAGTTCTGGAATAATTTATTGACAAGCAGTAACATCAAGGTGTCTCATATTTCAAGTCATAATCACAGCTAAATTTTAATTGTCCCTTCCCTGTTGAGTCAGCCATGTTAAAAGGAAAATGTTTCAACATAATAATAATAATATTGACAATATGTCAAATTATTTTGACCATCATAGGAGGTGGCTATACCATAAAATATTACACTTTGTACGATAGTTATTTTTGGTTAATTGAGAATCCCTTTGATGAAGTCTTTATGATAATGATGGTAATCGCATTTTGTGCCTCACTCATCTCAAATATTTACTCTTTCTACATTTCCGACCGACTCGCATACTTTTTCAATAGAGAAGATCCAGAAAAAGAATTTAGTGATCATATTAGTACTCTTCTTGTTAAAATTGCTAAAGTGATTGTCATTCTTCTTTGTACTGCTGCTATAATACCAGGCGTCTACGATTTGACGACTATAAATACTCTTTTTCATACCAGAGGAATTTTAAAATCATTACAAGTAAAATACAATTAATTTTTAATTAATCGGAACAAAATAAGTTTAATTTTATGTACTTATTTAAATTAGAAATATAAATCAGACATGAAAGTCAAAGTAGCCATTGATTACTTGCAAATGCGCTATGAATGCTGTGGACACCGTTCTTATTCCAATTGGATGGACCCAAATATTCCCATGGATGGTCCAGATGAGAGTCTGCAAGTATCTATAAAAAATTAAAAATGAAATCATGAATTAATTTAAATTAATTTTCAAGGCGCTACATTCCATTCAGTTGTTGTAATTATTCATCAATGAGACCATGCGTTCGAGAACTAGTTGAACTGGACCATGGTCCAATTCGTTATGAATTTCCGGCAGATTTGTCAATTTATAATATTGGATGCTCTGTCATTATGAAAACTATTTATAAAAATATTATTACACCTTTGATGTTCATTTTTGGAGGAATTATTTTATTAGAGGTGAGTCATTCAAATAAGATTATTGTTTTTTGTAGGTACAAATTGTTAATTAATTTTTTTTTCTTACAGATCATAACTTTAATTGGATTTATTTTGATATAAATGTTACTTTTTTATAAAGCATAAAATATTCGGAATAAAAAAAGCTCACGTACAAAAATATTAAAGACAATTATGACAATTATTTTATTTTTAAAGAATGTACAAATACAAATTTGAAAATACTGGTTATTTACTGTCAAACTGTACGCCGTTTTAATGCAGTAACATGTTCAGATACTGCCGTTGTTAGTTTGACTAATTCTTTCTCAATCTCTTCCAATTTCTCCTCATCCACATTGAGGAGGTCATTGTCAATGAAGTGATCAGAATTTCCCGTCAAAATGCTTCCAAAACTTTCAGAGCTAAATCTTAAAGAAGTACTTTTTACAGCAAGCTCAGTTGAACCTTCTTTAAGACGTTTGTGAAATGGACGGAGAAGTTTTAAGATTGTCTTTGCAAGTTCTGAGACATGAGGAGGAGGAAGATGAAACTTAATTCCAGAATGAGATGAAATTTGTTTCTCTAATTCTTCTGTCTCTGTCCCATATAAACGATTTATTACACGTGCATGCTCGTCCACCATTTCCCAAGCGTAGTCTACATTGAATAAATAAAATAATAAAAAGATCAGAAAATATGTTTGAAATACATTATAAAGGCTCATCAAATTCTTTATAATTTAAATGTATTTACTTAATTATATATACCAATGTGCTTCTTTTCAGCATATTCATAACAAAGAGCAAAACGAATGAGAAATATATGTCGAAACATTCCCGGCACCATGTGAATGTGTCGGGTAGCATTTAAGGCCTCGATTAACCTCTGAGTCAGTTTATTGGCAACGTCTGATTGTCCTTTGTAGGCAAAACAGCAGAGACCGACCTTCAAAAGATAATCAGTCTTAAAAAAATGTAATTTGGAATTTAAGCAGTATTTTTGATAATCTTAATTATTATTACTCTAGTTTCTCCAATGATATCAAATCGTTCATCTCTTCGTAGCTGGAAAGTGACATTCTTTAATCTTAATATGGATTTAAGGATTACAAATTCTTGCGGACTAATTTACATGATTTTCAAATCTTTTGGCTAGGGCACAGTGATTTCGAACGTGTTTTTGAAGCCCTCTCACTCCGTAACTTCGAAGAACACACCAAAGCTTCATGGCTCGAAATCGACGGGTTGTTGGAATCCCCCAAAACTTTATTAGAAAAAATTCATGAATTAAATAATTTATTGAGACAATTAAACTGATTCAATTATACCCGATATTCTTCAACAGGAACTTTGTACAGGGAAGCATCATAGCCACTCATGCAACCAATTAACAAATGTTTATACCGAACCCTACAAATTATTAATTTTTAAATAATGCATTCAAAAGAATATGCCACCATTAACTAAAAAATTACCAAAATAAAGAACAGTCAAAATTGGTGAGCATCCATTTGTTTGTATTGATATTGATAGACCATGCGTACTATAATAAATAAATTCAAAACTAAGTTAGTTTCATGTTTAGAAAATAAAATTCTGAAAATTTTATATAATGAACTCACCCTCAAACCACGACTTAAATATCGAAGTTCTGGACAAACGAAACCAGTTCCTGCGTAGGCAGCGTCAGTATGAAGCCAAATATCATACGTTTTACAAATGGGTCCAATTTGTAGCAAATCATCAAAACAAGTGATAGATGTAGAGCCTAGAATGGCATTCACATAGAAAGGTACCAACCCAGCTTTTATGTCTTCTTCAATGGCCTAGTAAAAACATTTTAAAGAATCATACAATACTTTGTAGATTTCAATTAAAATCAGTTTTAATTTTCTTTTCAAACCCTTTGCAAAGTCTCAGCTCTCAAGACACCCTGGTCATCGGGGTCAAGTACCCGAAGGGTGACACAGGCCATTATGGCAGCTTTCTCAACGCATGAATGGCACTGATTATTACAATATGCAACAATTTGACTCTTCAAAACGGCTCGTTCTTTATTGGGGTGAAGTTGGACAAGCTTTGCAATTGCATACTCTCTTGCTGATACCATGGCCAGAAAAACACATTCTGATGCGGAGCCCTTCAGAAATTAAATCATCATTTTATGTCTTGTCAACTAATTTGTAAGTCTGTGGATGTAAGGCTACCTGTATACACCCACCTCCACGACTATTTGAATTCGAGAATGTTGAGTAAAAGAAGGTTGGAAAATTCAGAAATTTAGCGACCCAGTCGAGCACAATTGTTTCTAATTCTGTGGCCACTGGACAGGAAGCCTAAAGAATTTTAAATTGTAACTACTTGTTATTTTATACACAAAAATTAAAGGATTTCAAATACCCAAGTGGAACAACTGATGGCAAAAGCATTAGATAACATGTCACCCAGTACTGAAGGCCATGAGTTGCCCGAGCAAAAATAGGCGTGAAAATGTGGGTGTTGCCAGTGTGTCAACTATAATGTAAAAAATGGGATAAGAATCCAATGATTTAATATTATTTGCTTAATTATGATTATGAAGTACCCTTTGCATAACACATGGCTCTAAATCCTTCATAATATTTTTCCATGGTTCAGGCTTTTCAGGTGGTGATTTGGGAATTAATTTTGTAAGGTAACCTGGCTCAACATTGGCTAGAGGTTGTCTTTTTTCCACATTGTCCATATAGTCGGCAACAAAATCTATTAGCTCGTAGCCACATTTTCGAAATTCTGCAGAGTTCATTTCAGGATCACACAAATCAAAATAACTTTTGATTGCAACTTTCTCCTATAATTTCATTTTTGTCATATACAAAGATCTCTTCCCTTTGAAAATTTTGTTCCTAGTCAGAAATAATACGTCATCTTTTTCTTTGAGTTAGTTTTACTCATAATGATGTTATAATTATTATAATTATGGATAATTTTTTGTTGTTTTTGTACTAAATTCCCAAATGTAGGGCAAAGAAAGTCTCCCATCTTGTGGTTGTGTCAATACAATTGTGACAATTATGGAGTTGTCTACAAATTCAAAGTTTACATTTTATAAATTTAAACAAAGGTGCCTAAGTTAACCAAGGTTACAAAATTCATGTCATGTCAAGCGACGGACACTGCCACATTGCAATTGCATTGCCTGGATATTTACAGAGCTACTCATTCGCCTTATAAGGATAAAAAGTTCGCACTTCAGCCATCCTTGGGAAACTTCCGCCAGTTTTTTGTCGTTTGATTTTGCCAAAATTTGGAAAAAGAAGGGAAATTAAATTAAAAATTATATATCGACAATTATTTATTGGTTTCATTTTTTAATGTACTCCATCACAATACACATGTTAAATATTGTTGTGTGATAATCTGAGCATTTAATTTGTGCGATATGCTAGAACAATTTTGTTCGAAGAAACGTATGATTATTGGAATAATTTTTCTGGGGCTGTAAGTAAAATATTTAACCCATCAATAATCATTATATTTTAAAATTTACAGACATTTCATTTTTTGTATTTCTGTAGGCTTACAGTCTTTTTTCTAATACTGGAAGAGGCTTTAACATCCCAGGAACATACACCAACTCCGACTCCGAAAATCAAATTAATTTTTCAAAAACAGGAAATACCATTAATTCCAAGTCTTGAACAACATTTTAATACAATATCTGAAAGACCAAGTACTGATACTAAAAAGTCCCAACTTTCTCCAGCTGATCAACCATGTTGGCTAACTGAATCTTTTACAATTGTTGAAATATGTTCTCATTGTTCAAGTGAGTAAAGAGTGTAAAGACCTTTTACTAAAAGGACACATTTTTATGTACAGTTGGACTATGTTGTGATAATTAATTAAATTTGTGTTTGATATTGTTTTAGATTTTGAAATCGAGAGTGGCTCAAAACCAGCTTGTATAGAGACAGGTTTAAAAGAGAAAGTTAATTGCAGCTCTAAGGGATTAGTGTACCGAAGGTATGTACTTGAGAAATTAAGAGCCAAGTATTTAAGTTGCAATTAAGTAATTAATTTGAAAAAATTGGAGAATTTAAAAAAATAAATCTCTTTATTTATTTTACAGTTGTTCTAGAATCCCTGAAGTAGAGAAAAGAAGATTTCTTGTATTTGAAAGTCTCATGCTTCTCTTGACTGTTCTGTCTTATGGAATGGTAAAACTTCGAACTAGTCAATTGGAAAGAATGGTTGCAAAACAAATGGAAAAACGTCTTGCCGCTAGTTATTAATAAAATTAATTCAAGTCCTAGTGTACTTATTTAACAATTACACCGGATGAGATATTTAAGTTTGTTTCCCTTATTTTGAGTTATTTCTTCCCTTGTGACTTTTTCTTATCAGTGATACTCTGTTATAGTTAAATAATTTATCAAAATGGGTAAAATAGGAAAGGAACAATTGGAGGAAGATATTAGACAATATTTTGCTTCCATTACAGAAAAACCAATTTTGTACATTGAAGTAGTAAGAATGGACAAACCAATGATTCAGCTGAGTGTAGAAAATATGATTGTTCTCTTTCTGATTGATAGCTACCAAATGTATGAAATATTCAATATTCGACCTATTTTCCATCTCCAAAAACTTACTAATACAGAAACAAGTGAGAATTTTGTAATGTACGAAAGTGAATTATTTTTTCAAGAGTCAGTCAAGACAAGTGATGATGAAATGGCTCCAATTGAGAACAATTGTAAAAATCCCTCTATTCATCTGCCTCAGAAGAAAATGCATATTGCTGGTTTAAGTGCTGTCTTAAGATTTATTCTACGGTTTGCACATAATCGACAAGATCGGAAAGATGAAAATGAAGATTTTTATCTTAGTTTACTGGGAACAGGAGCTGGATGTCTACAGGCTTGTGCCGAGTCTTCAATATGGACTCGATTTTGTGAAGTGGATATGATTCAAATGATACAATTATTACAAACACAACTACTAAAAATTACTACAGAGACGACTGCTGACACATTCAATCTCCCCCAAGACTTACTGCGTCTGGAGTATCATTTGAAGAGACCCGTTCGAGTTCACAATTTCCTCAAGTGGATTCAAAAAGATGAAAGCAAGAAAACGACAGGACGTAGGAATAAAAAAGCTGCTCCGACTCCACTTCCTCGGGACATTCCTCATGATTTTGCTGAAGGACCCAAATTGAGTCTTTCTGATTTTATTCTCTTTCCCTGTGTTGATTTGGCAATAGTTGTATTGGGAATGGAACTTTTCAAGAAATATTTGCCCTTGGTCCATGAATGGCATCAACGACTCTGTGGACTTGTTCCATTTCGTCCACGAGTGACATTTGAACAAGAACTTTTATATCCACTAAAAGTTCAACTCATGTTAGAAAAATTTCAAGTACAAGTTCCGGAAATACCAGAAGAAAGTCTCTACACCAATGATCCAACGAGGTATAATGCGAGATGGGGACTTTATACAAAGCAATATGAAATTGAGAATGCTTTGAAATTTTTATCTTCACAAGGAATTCAAACTTTAAATTTTGATGATGAAAAATTTCCACCTTTTGAATGGGATAAATTACCTATTTTGGTACATCCGGAAGGTGGTAAATTGCCCTTGAAACGAATTCAGAAAAAGTCTCAACAGCTCTCCAATTTGGCTCAACAAGTTCAAAAAGTCTATCAAGACAGATATGAAGAATTCCAGTCTAATTTGAAAAAAGTTACTATTGTGGACTTTTGCTCTGGTGGAGGTCATTTAGGTACTTATATGTAGCATTTAACTTACTGGCAGTATTTTTTTTAAATTAATCGTTGTGCAATATTTTATTGTTTGTTTATTTTTGTACACTTAGGAATCTTGTTGGCTAATATTCTACCAGAATGTGAAATCATTCTAGTCGAGAATAAAGAAGAGTCTCTCAGACGGGCTGCTGATCGTGTGAAACTTTTAAATCTTGAAAATGTTTCCTTCTTCAAATGCAACTTGGATTATTTTATTGGAAGTTTTGAAATTGGGGTTGCCCTTCATGCCTGTGGAACGGCCACTGACCTAGTCGTGACAAAATGTGTCGAACAAAAAGCATCATTTGTTGTGTCTCCATGCTGCTATGGAGGGATTCGAAGTAATCATATGCTTCATTATCCTAGAAGTTTAATTTTCTCTCGGAATTTCATTGACGACGATGACATTTCTACTGCTACCGGTGGTGGACCACTCACTCGAAAACATTATTTTGTTCTGAGTCATGCTGCCGATCAAACTCATGAAGGAGACTTCGAGAAAACTCCACAGGGTAAAGTTTGTATGCAAATGATTGACACAGATAGGTGTTTACATGCACAAGAAAACAACTATCAAACATCACTTTGGAAAATGGAACCTTCAACTTGCTCTCCAAAGAATCATATTCTGGTTGGAAACCCTCATCCATAACATTATGTGTATTAAATTTGACTGTGTCGATAATAAAGGTTATACTTTATCCATTTTGGAAAAGTCAGAGTACTGATCACATGTATTTTGAATAATAATAAAATTATGAATCAATTCAATTTTGTATTACTAATGAGATTAATTTATATTTTGAGAGAGATATTTTTTAGTCAATGGTTCTATGTATGTTGTTTCAAGATATTTAATAATAAAATTTTCAAAAATTTACACTTTATACCAAAGGATTTAAGAGTAAATGATGTATGTCCATTTTTATTCCTTTAATTAATATCATTGTCTAGTATATTATGTCTCGTAATTTACGAGGCTTACATTTAAAAATTCTACACTTTGACTTACGGAGTACGTAATAAAAGCTCCTTTTTTATATCACCTCTCAAGTCTTATATGTGAGCCCAAGTTTTGAGACCGCAAATGGTCCGGATGTCGTTGAAGGGAATTCAAAGTTTAATTAAACTTGTCTGGATGGAAACTGTTTGCGTTTAAATGCAAGCTTGGATAATTATTTTGAACATTTTTGACCACTCTTCTCAATTGTTATTTTTCATACACTCTCTGTCTGCAATTACATTAATTTACGTTTTGATCTTTATATTTCTCATAAATTCATAAAGTTTTACTTTACTCTTATTTATATTTATCAAGGATTCAATGCTGAAAGGATTAATGGTGGTTGTTATAGACCAATCTGTCAAATGGAATTAATCTGCCATGACCATTAAATTCCTTCGCCCTTGAACTTGGAATTGAAATATTTATTTGCTGGTTCAATTTGTTGTATATCCGTAGACACACCTCCCTCATGATTGTTACTAACTTTACTAAGCATTGCTTAGCCATATTTTTATTTTATTTATTAGACCCCAAAGTAAGGCTGCATACAGTTTGTCATGTCATGCAGGAGAAGCTCAAAAGCATGCAAATCATAAGACAACGCAAGCTGTCCACAATGCAATGTCACTACACAAAAGATGGAATTTAGAATTTATAGATAGAGTTCAACTTAATGTGCATGTCTGAATTTGACAAAAAAAAACTTTGTGAATGCAAATAGATACGAATTTCCAGCTCGTGACTAAATGGAAATTATTGACATGCCATACCTCACAGAGTTGGTCACTTATCTTTTTTTCATTTACCTATTGTATGCATATGAAATTATATCAACGTTCCGTTATTTTAAAATTTGTTAAAAATGCATTACATGTAAATAGGCATGCACATTATTTCATACATTATTATAAGTCATGGAATTCTTGAATGTTTTTTTCGTCATTGAACTCTCCTTTTTTCATGGCATTAGATGATTGGTCTGCAAGCAATTAAAGTTGTATGTACTCATCTTACATAGAGAGATGTAAGTCTAATGACCGGCATGGAACAGGCTACTTCTAGATGCCTCAACCAGTTTTGGTACTCACTTTCATTTTGGTTTCATTCCAGTGAAGACACATTTCTTTTCTCTTGGAAAAGTTCGCACATTTCCCCTCAACTCAAGTTCAGCTACTTGACAAGGGTCATTCATAATGTCAAAGCCAGTGTTAGCTTATTGGGCTATCCGTGGGTATGCCCAACAAACTCGTCTCTTGTTACAATATTTGGGGGTGGACTATGAAGATAAACTTTATCACTATGGCTCAGATCCGGAATTGAGTCGGGACAATTGGTTAAACCATGAAAAATTCACTCTCGGACTTGACTTTCCCAATGTAAGTTTTAAAATATTTTATTGGCAATTTATTCCTATTTTACAAAGACGTCAACAATGAACTTTAACACGACATGCACAAGAACTGATTGTAATTTTTATTTTATTGCTCATTATGTACATATAGCTTCCTTACTGGATTGACGAGAACGTAAAATTGTCAGAGTCAAAGGCCATCCTCAAGTACGTTGCTCGTAGGTGGGGACCGGCTTTGGTCCCCACCGACTTGGTTGAACAGGCCAAGGCTGAGATGATGGAAGGCTTTGGAACTGATCTACAACGGGCTATGGTCAATCGTGCTTATTCTAAGGTAAATTCATGTCAATTTTGTCAAACTTTTAGTTTCTACTTAGAATTATTTTTGCACACTGAAAAACGTTCTTATAAATTATACAGACAAAGGGTGAAGGGGAGGAGCCCCTCCAAGTGTCATTGGCCAAGAACTTTGAAATGTTGGCAGATTACTTGAGCAAAAATAAATGGACCTTGGGAGACAAAGTAAGGAAATTATTTCTTTATGAGAATTCCATGAAAATAAGTCCTATAAAGTATTGTATGCATATTTTTACATTAATTTGTAAAACTATTTTTCCCCTTCAGCTCTCTTATGTGGATTTCTTCTTGTACGAAGCTTTGTTTCAATTTACCAAGTTCGATTCAGAATTTCTCAAACCTTACCCGGCCCTTATCACTTATATCAACAACTTTGAAGCTATCCCAGAATTGGTGGACTATATCAAGTCCTCTGCTAATTTGGTTTGCTACAGTCCATTTGCCACCACCCTGTTCTAAATTTCTCCATCCAATTATTCATATATTTTCTGTCTGTTGAGTCCTATAAAATGGAAATTTTTGGTCCCAAAATGGGCAATAAAATTGAAATGAAAATTTGATTTGTGTATGTGAGTCTGTTTTGTTATAGTTTACTTGTATTGAAACTGACCAATTTTTATTAGGGCTGTATGAGTCATTTAATAAAATAATTGACTTGTTGAGAGCACTCCATACATATTGTGGTTAATTTTTATGTGGAGACATATATAAGTATACATTAGACTCTTTTTTTAAAAAATCAACATTAAAATAACATGAGTATAGAATTTCGTGTGATTTTCCAGACAGATAACCAAATAAATAAAATTGCATGCTCTCGACTGATTTATACAGTGTAAGGATGCATGATACTTTAACACACATGGTAGTAGAATCCATAAGGATTTGTCGACCTTGAATCAAATTAATTTTTTTTTGCTCATGTAATAAAGTAGGCAAATTTCAAAGCCATGTGTCTGTAATTTTAAGAGATAATTCATAAGGATTCAAAACGTAAATGCAGTAGTAAATAACCACACAATTATCCCACTTGATCGACACATTTACAACCGTTCGAATTTCCAGTTAAATATAGAAATTTAATATTTTTCAACTTTGTCTCCAGCAGAGAATTTTTTATAACCCATAAAGCCGGCTATATACAAACTTGCCGAATTTACTCGTTCTGTTTTTTTAATTTTTACAAAAAAATTATTTTGTAATTAATATCTGTGATCAATTACCTTGTAACTCTTTTAATTTGTCATGACTGACGAGACGAATATTCCTACCTTGGGTTACTGGAAAATCAGAGGGGTAAATTATATTAATTCTTTTTTAAATTAAAAATTTTAATTGCTAAATTCAAGTAACTTAGAAGAGCAATTCCAAGTAATTTTTTAATGGCAATAACATTATTTTTATAAAAGTGACATTTAGACATCCTTTGTTTTGAATCAGCAGTTAAAGTTAAATAGTCATCAAAACAATCTTTAATTAACATTAGGTCTATTAAACTTGACACCGGACTACAGATGAAAGTACAGACAGCAACTGAATAGAAAAGTCAGGGTCATTGCAATGTTTTTTATAGACCATTTTAATTTAAAATTTTTAAATTCCTTATTTAAAAAATTGCTTGTCAGAAAAAATTAAATTCTGTCTCAAAATCTGTGTTTTTTAATTGTAATGTAATGTGTAATTTAAAATGTTTTATCTTTATTACAGCTCGTTCAGCCCGTTCGATTTAGACTGGCCTATACCGGTACAAAATTCCAAGAAAAGTATTACGAAATTGGACCTGACCTTTCTCGAGAAAGTTGGCTGG
>JAQIVZ010000970.1:0-43943 GCA_034700945.1 Arrhopalites spinosus | reverse complement strand
TGTGTAAAGTTAATATAATTTTTGTTGTTTTTTGTTGTTGTATGGCGATACATCACTTAATACTTAGACACTTGAATGTTTGGGACTGCTAGATCTTCTATTCTATAGGTGATGGTGGGGGAGGATTGGGATGGAAGAATTCATTTTGTGGCACTCTTTTGTGCATAATAGCAAACTCATCTGAGGAAGGTGGTTTTGCCACGGACGAACTTTTCATGCTAGAGGAGGGAGCAGAAGAGGAAAGTCCGGTGGACCAAGTTCCAGACACAATAGAAGATGATCCCGATAAAGAAGTGTCACTCACGTTTTCAATGACAAAATTTGGAAATTTTTTGTCGACCTCTTCCACAACTTCTTTTGACAAATGTGGATAAAATTTCATGAGATAAATTCGCATATGTTCTAGATCTTCTTTGATTTTGATGGGATATTATCACAAAAATGTGACGCTGCGGTTTCCAAATCTTTTGATAAAAACCCTTGTTGATCTTGAAGAAAATTTTTCAATGGATTTTTCTGTGTAAAAAAAGTAAAAAAATTTTAATTTAATAATAAATCCAAACCTTGAAATTTAGTACAAAAAGAGGACTCAATAATTCACTCTTATAAGTAATAAAGTATTTGTACATGCCAATTTTGTCTTTACCATTTTATATATCTATATTTATAATCTTATTTATAATCTATCTACTTTTGGCTTGATCTTTTAATAATGTCTCTGTACAAACTGTCACTGAACAAGAATGAACTTAAACCTACTTTCTGTACTAGGATATATTTAGTTGTATTTGCATGGTAGGACTTTATCAAAACCTGCAAAGCTCCATGCTACTTAATAGTACATTTTTTAAACAAAAATATCATAATGCTCATATACAAGTTAAATGAAGAGATAAGATTTACCTCATGGTTAGAAATTAGTACTCGCTGTAAAAGACTTTTAGAGTCCTTCTTTCCACCCCTTCGTCTCATATGGTTAAAAGGTGACAAACTTAAATGTTGAAAAGAGGCTAAAGTACATGGTAGGCTCCAATTCACAAGTGAACACAAATTGACTTTTGTATTTAAATATTATTACAGATGATTGAGACTGAAAGAGACTAAGACTGTTGTGTATAATGTTTTATAGAAAATGTAGATATTTTTCATAACATGACAATTCAAAGGGATATTTAGGTGCATGTCCTCCAGCATAATCTAAATATAGTTCAGTTGCCTGTGGGTAAACATAAACACACCAAAATATTTAAACCTTAGATCATCTAGATGTACGCTATACTAGTATACATGAGAACTTTTGACTCAACCAACTCTATTTTAATTACTTGTGTTGTCATGGTCTATTTTTATGAATCACTACATTAGTATATTATGTACATACTCTATCGAGAAGACCCACAGAGCAAGTATACGTATACTTGCTCCTTAGAGTATATAGATTCATGAATCTATATACTCTAACGATAAGACTTGCTCCGCTCTGTGCTTTCTCCACTTTCTTTTTCTGTAGAGAGTGTCACAATGCCAATGATAAAGGATTTACGTGAGAAAATCTCCGAGTTTTGACTCGATTGTCCAAAATTCTCATTTTTGAGTTTGAGAGATGAAATAAATTACAACAAAAAAAATGACTTCCAAAGAGCCCATAATTAGTGGATCGGAAATGACACGGCCCTCTGTAACTTCTCTCAGTGGGCAAGAACCAGGGGATGATCATGGAGACAGTGTGACGAGTTTCACGGAGAGTGAAAAAGAAGTGAAAGTCAAGTCCTCCACTTTTAATCCATGTAAATGTTGTTCATGTTTTACACTCAGAACTACCTGCGTCTTGCTTGCCTCCATTGAGATAGTGAGTTTACAAATTAATGTTTGTTAATTCATGATTAAAATATATTGTCAAAAAAAATTTTAAAGCCAATTTGGCCACTCCATTTTTTGTCCATTTTCATCTTCATTTATGGAAATGAGCCCATTGGACTAGTGGACGACAAGGCAAAAGAAGAAAGAATGGGACTTGAACAAGTCCAGCTCTGTATGAGTTAAACTCTGTAAATTGATTGTATTTAAAACATAATTAATTAATGTAATTATCAACTTTAACTCTTTATTTTGGATTAAAGATGTGATGCCATTTTACTACGTGGCATGGACTGTGAGTGAAATTGCAGGGATTATTTTGCTCATGGGAATTCTTCGTATAAGACAGCAAGCATTTTGAATTTATGTAATTTTTGTAAAGGCATTTAATTTAGTTGTTAATTGTCTGTATAATTTTTTAGTTTCAACGGGCAGAGCTCAAAGTTCTTTGTGTTCTTCATACGGCCATGGCGTCCATTGTTAGTTTCCTCCAAATTTTTCTTGGTGGTCTCCTTTTAATTCTTCTCCGAGATTTGTCCATTGAAGTCCTCCAGGAATTTGCTGTCCTTTATTGGTCATTTCTGGCTCCATTTTGTCTCCTCTACATTTATTTTGCCCTCTGTTCTTACGGCCTCTACACTCAGGTCAGAGCGGGTCAATATGCTTTAGAGAAGGTCAATGTCGACCCCAATTTTAGGGAACCTCTCCCAAATTTTCTGACAGAGACAAAGCCAGAGCAAAAATAAAAATTAAAACAATTTGATTTAATTGAAATTAGTCTGATTTTGAAGGGGAGACAAAATTTATGACAAAATTTTAAAATAAATTCATCTTTTTTTTGCCAATTTTGTAAAAATGAAATGGTTTTTTTTTGCGTATAGCAACAAATTCTTTTTTTGTTATTAATTTATAGTAAAAATCAAAGTTGAATTTGTGTTTTTGTAAACACAACTAAATTAGCAATTAGATTTTAGTTGATTTTTGTTCTAATTTTTGAAGTAGAATTTAAATAACATTTTTAATTAAAGTTAATTAAACCATACAAAAAAGTGACATGGAGGGAGACATTTGTAGAAAGAGTTTAGAACAAGAAAATGATCATTTAAAACAAACAATTTATCGTCTCACAATGGATCTAAGTGAGTTTTTTAAAAATAAACATTAAAATTTTATATTAATTAATTATAATTAACAAATACTTAATTGTGGGCAGATATGCAAAAAAAATTTATGAGAACGAAATCAACTACTTCAAAAATCTCATTGACTCTCATCTCACGACTATGCACAACGTAGAGGCTAGTCAATTGGAGATGCGGATGAAGACGACTTTACTAAATAATCAGGTACAAAAGTTTAAGTTGAATTTAATATTTTGGTTTAAATTATTATTTATCTCATTTCCATTAGTTGACAGAATGTAAGGCTGAGCTCCTTCAAAAAACTGTCGAGGCTCAAACTCTTCGGTCCCAATTGGAAGAATGTCAATGCAAATGTAGGGACTCAATTGACCATGAGAAAGAATTGGAAACGTACAAGGTCAACAATACAAAACTTGAGGTCACCATTGAGACATTAAATAATCTTGCAGATAAATTAACTAGACAAATTCAAGACCAAAATTTGAGACATGAAGAGAATCTCCAGGTCATGGAGAAAATTAATCAGAATGACATCATGTCAAGGTCACTTTCTACAATCTCTACTCCAAGAAAAGGCAGGTCATTTCAAGGTCAAGGTCACATCATTCCCACGTTAGTCTCAAGTCAAAAAGATGAGGATAATTGGAAATTAAAAAGTGAGTTTTAAAATGTAATTTAGTAAAAAGAATATTTTAATTTTAAGAATTTGATTCCACAAATTAAAAATAATTAATTCCAGTTCAAGAAGAGCTTTCTATACTTAAGGTCAAGGTCAACTCACTAACGATAGGGAATGGGGAAGTCAAGGTCAAAATTGAAGAATTTAATGAACAAAAACAAATTGTCCAACAAATTCAACAAACTCAACAAGATTTCTTAAACATTTGGCTTGCATGATTAATTTTAATTGCAATAAAAAAAATTAACTTGAGTTCTCATGACAATTATCGTTTCATCAAGTTTCAAACAAAAATATTTTGTACAAAAATAATTATTTTATTCTGATGCATGACGTCATGGCCGTGTGCCGTGTCGACTGACAAGTCAGTTAAAATTTAGTAGTCTAAATTTAAATAATATTGTAAAGAGGGTCTAAGTTAATGTTAAATTAAGTCAAAATTTAAAATTAAATAATTCAAAGATTACAAAATGTCGGTCATGGAGGAGCCCTTAAATGAAAACAATAATTATTTGGACATTGATGATCTCTACGCATGGATTGACACAATTCCATTGAGTCGACCCAAAAAAAATATTGCTCGTGATTTTGCCGATGGAGGTACTTAAATACTCTTTAAATTAAGTCATTTAAATTATTCATAAAATTTAATTGAAATTAGTTCTTGTCGCCGAAATTGTGGCTCACTTCCTTCCTCAGGGATACGTTGATCTTCATAATTTCTCAGGTATTTCAAGTTACAATTTAATTTGAGGAAGGGGTTAACTAAATTGGCAATTATTTTAATTTACAGCGGCAAGCTCAATTGGTCAACGAAAAGTTAATTGGCAAACTCTGAATCGTCGAGTATTTTCCAAAATGGGGATGAAAGTGAGTGAGGAAACAATTTCTCAACTTGTTGACTCAAAGCCTTGTATCATTGAACAGGTTAAAAATTTAATTAATAATTAAAACATTAAAATTAGTTTAATTATTATTATTATTGTAGAATTAAAATTAATTAAATTATTCTCAGGTTCTCATTGACATTCGAGCAAAAATTGACAAATTGAGGTCCTCTCCAGATTACAAAGCTCCAAATGTTCGCCGTAGTAAATCTGTGGGTCAATCGAGGTCAGTTCGTAATCGAGTACTGACCCAAAGTGAAGGGGGTCCTAGAGGACGAGCTGTGACGGCATATCAATCAAATGAAGAGTCCAAAGGAAATTTTGTCACGACAAATAAAACAACAAATAATAAAAGTAATGCCAACCTCGTGACCTCGTTTGGCAAAAGAAGAAGTGTGGCCTCTCATTTGACCTCAGTGGACAATAATGGTGGTCAACAAAACATGGAACATGCATTTGTTGTGGGGAATCCTGTCACAAAACAAGGGAGTAATGTCAATTCTAAAGTCAATGTCAGGGGTCAAGGTTATGTCGCCTCACCATTTAATGATGACCCAACTCAAGGTGGATCTGGTCCTAGTCTGGGACCAACTGGGAGTCGACCAAGTGTCATGTCAACTTCGACAAATAAATTAGATGAACCACCAAGTCAAATTGTTTACAGAGGTCATAAAATGATTCCTTTACAATTTCTGGATGAAAAAGAAAAAGAAATGAAGGGTCTTGAGACAGTCAATCGAAGTCTGACTCTTAAAGTAAATTTAATTGACTTTTATTTAAATCCATCATGTAAAATGTTTAAATGGCATTTGACCTCATGATTTTTTTTAGATTTTTCGTTTGGAAACTTTGCTCAATATTAAGGATCAACGAATTGAGGACTTGACTCATCAACTACAAAATTTACGGGGAATGTATGAACGAATTACTGACTCGACCTTTTCTAGTTTGACCTAATGACCTCATTTTTATTCAAATTAAAATTTATTTAAGAGTCTATTTTCTATTCTAAACTGAGAAAAAGAGATTTTTATCATGATTAAATTAATTGTCGTCTGAATTCAAACTTCAAAATTATTTTATTTATTTTTTTGCAAACAACAAAAGTGACCTTTTCTAAACCAGTGAATGTCATTTCAAAAATTAGTTGGCATAGATAAACAAATCGGAGGCCCCAATTTTGTTGACCATTTTGACCTTCTTGGTAAGGTCATTGATCACGCACATGGTCCATAAAATTGTTCCTCTTCGGTTCGATTCTCATGATGACAGCTGGCAAAAAATTGATGGTGGTTGTCTCTATCATTTCCCTTGTAAGTTAAATAAAACCATGGCAAGTAAACTTTTTTTTACTAAACTTCAGAAAAGACCGAAAGTTTACTTGCCATGAATAAAACCCGTCAAAATTTGACCTCTTCCCACCTCTTTAATTTGTCCAAATAATTAACAAAAAATGTTAATGACCTTTTTCAAATAATAAATCACTAATAGTTTTGGCTCTGAAAAATTTGGTCCTTCAAGTTAAGTGCCCTCCTCCTCCTGACCTCTGGGATTCTCTACCTCATTCAAGTGGGTGGGTTGACCCATAATAAATACGCTGCTGATCGACTGACCTGTCTCAACACGACCTTTCAAGGAAATGTCAATCACCCGCACCATGAGAATTTTAAAGACTTTGACTACATCATCGCCGCTGCCTCCCTAGGCATAATTTATTCCGGTCTACAATTCATCTTCATCTTGATCTTTACACCTGTGAGAATATAAAATTTAATTTAAAATCTTTTTAAATAAATAATTAATTAATTATGATTCAGTGTGTTTTGAAACATTGGATGAATTGGACTGCCACTCAAATATTTGTCTTGATTTGTTCAGCAACGGAAATAATTCTTCTCATTCTCAATCATCTCCACAAGGACTCATATTGGCCTCTTGAGACTTGGCAAAAATTAAAAGATTCCCGGGCTTTCTACGTCAAACTATTTCTTTACATGACCATCACAAATTCCATTTGGGCTACCCTCGCTTCCATAATTATTGCCATTATTGTCTTGCGTAAAACTAGACAGGTCAATAACCCCGTTCCTCCTCCTCCTCGTGAAAAATGAATAAAATTTTAATTGTAAAATTTTGTCTTGTTCTTTTGTATTAAATAATCAAAAATTTAGCAATTATTTTCTCTACAAATATTATTTGACTACTAAAATTCACTTTTTTTCATCTTCTTCATCATAAAAAAGGGTACCAGACTTGATGAGCCAAGTTTGAAGTGGGGGTCATGAGATGTCACGAGAGGAAAGAGTTAAAATAATGAAAGAGAATGAAAAAAGAGCAAGGAGTTTTCAATGTTCCCATAAAATTGTTAGAGACGAGGAGAGAGAAAGTCTCGACTTTTACAAGTCAATTGGAAATACAAGAAGGGAGGTTTTGGATGTGGAGAAAGTGGGGGGGGGGGAATTCCTCAGAGGTTTGAGTGTAGAGAGAAGCATATGGCGATTTGTGCTGTCTGCTGCCTTTTTTACACACCCAAATCGACCATCCTTTCCTTGTTTCATCAGGTACGTGTCAATTCTCTGCAGATTTTCCTCTGTCGAGTTGAGTTGGAGGAGAGAAAAAAAATAATATTATGATTCCTTTGGAAAAATGTAACAAGGAATTGCAAGGCCGTGTACTTTCTCCGAGAAAGTAAGACACCTAAAATGTCCAACTTTCACGTAGAACTTCCCATTCTCTTCCTCATTTCCCCCCTCCTTCCCCACTTTCATCAAGTAAACGGAGAGAGAGAGAAAGAAAGAGAAAGTCATTTTCTCTTCATACTCCCAATTTCTCTTGCTGGAGAAAGAGAGAGAGAGAAAAGGTTGAAAAAAAGACAAACTCATTTATCGTACTTTGAAAGGTGAAAGTCAAGCTCAAGACTAGAAAAAAAATTTCAAACCCTCCGACGAGGGAGTTGAGTTTTCACTAATCGGGCAAAAAAAAGGTTTTTTTGAAAATTTCAATGAAGTAAAAGGAGTGGAGAAATTCATGTAAATGAAGTTGAATGCATCGACAGGTGAGCTCCCTTAAGCCACCCAAAAAGACATCAATCCAACATTCAAGCCATTACTTGTGCCCAAAGTAATGTCTATTAAATTTAATGTACTTGTCACTATAGACAAGAATGTGGAGAAAAAAAAATGAAAGGATTTTTTTTGAGAATACAAGGCAAAAGTAAATTTTTATCGAGTACATATGAGAATCCAATTCAATTTTATTTTTCTATAGCCCCCCTCCCTTAAAATCCATTGCCTCCTTTAAAAAAAGACAGACTACGGCAGTCAATGTAAAATTGTCTTCTTTTTTTGTGTGTGAGAGAGAAGATGAAATGGAGAAAAGAAGGGAAAGGATTTTAAATGGAGAAAGTTTGTCCATAACATTTCAAATGAATGGCTATGTGTGGGAAAGAAGAAAGTCTCTCTTGAACTTTCTCTCTATGGGGGATTTTTCTGGTTAAAGTTTAAAAATTAATTACTGAACTGAGGATCGTCAGTTCATAAAACACTTTTTTTTAACTTGAAATTATTACAATTGAAGAGTTGCATAACATTGAGGAAAAGGGGGGAGGGGGATAAGTTGGGTGGGGTGCGGAGGATGTTGAGTGAGTTGAGTTGAAGCTATTACCAAAGCTATTAAGAAGCCGTCAACTTAGATTACATCATGGAATTACCCGGGAGATAGAGAGAGGATCCCATGTACAAGAATCTAAATTTTCAGACTTTTTTTGAGTATTTCCTTATTATTTCTCTCTCAACTTTCAACTGAAATGCAGAAGAGAGAGAGGGGGGGGGTCTAATCTTGTCTTGAGATACTTTTCGACTTTATGATATTCATTTTATAAACCCCTTTTGTCTTTATTACCCTCAACTCTCAGCTAATCTTCATCCCGGCAGCCGGTAGGTCCCCCTTTTAAGTGAGAGGTAGAGACTGTGTCTATTTTTTTAAAAGTTGGTTTTAATTTTCTGTCTCTAATTTAATGACACAAAATTTTCACATCATCTCCATCTCTCTCGTAGGCTAAATCAAAGTGCAGCAAATTATTATGAGCCAACCAGCTGGAATTGGAGTTTGTGGGGGTCGTCAAAATTAAGTCGTAGTTGTTTTTTTTTTGTAGCCAAACTTTTTTTTATTTATTTGTGATGGCGAGGGGTTTCATTTGTAAAAATAAAAGAGAGAAATTATTGAGACCGTTGATTTTACTCGTATCAAAAATTGAACTTTTTTTTCGGGAGAGGAAGAAAAAAAACCGCAACACGCGGGACCCAACCGACTGGCTGTCAAGTTGGTCCCCTTGACTTTAGAAAAACATGTGCCAATGTCATTTCACTGTTTTGATCAAAGAGTAAATAAAAAAAAAGAGTTGGAGTGGGGGAGTTGGGCCATATGCCAATCAAACTGTCAATCTAAAATAGAGAGACTTTTTTTTAGAGTTGTAGCAGCAAAAAAAGGAGGGGTTCAAAATGCAAATTTTTTTGGGTGGAACGAATTTTCTAATCATGATTGTCGGTTGGAGGAGAGTGTAGACATTTTGAGAGAAAGGACGTCGCAATTAAATTTTATTATTGTCACTAAGGCCCCTCAACCATGTTCCCTCCTTGTAATCCACCTCGACAAAATAATTAAGCCTTCCTTGTTGACAATTCTCCCTTCTTTTTTTCTCTCTCTTGAAACTTTTTAATTCTCCTCGCCTTTGATTTTCCCTAATGGTCTCAATTCTCTGACTTTGACTTTGCCCAATTTCCATTTTCTCTACACAAATTGGGAGGACCCTCCGTAGACGCCTGTCAACGCAGACGACGCACAGAGAGAGAGAGAGAGGAAATATTGTTAATTGCCTTCATTTAAAAAAATAGGCTGACCCTTTTGTAAATTGTAGCCTAGATTTTATGTGAGAAAAATATGGACAATTTGGTCAGTGTAAAATTGGCCCAAGTAAAGTTTTTGAGTTTTGATAGAGACATGCTAGAAAATTGGTTTGGAAGGTAGAGAGAGAGGCAGCTGCGGCTTGAATGTTGGGGCTATGAAGGAGAAGGGAATGGAAATAGATGTGCTAAAAATACATGGAATGGGCCTACAGAGATGTTGGTGAAGAGTTCGGGGAGAGAGGGAAGGATGCTGGACCACAATTCTCTGAGCTGTGTCAACTGGGTTTTACCTCCCCGAAAAAGCAAGGGAGCCAGATGGAATGGAGAGGATAAACTAGGCAGGCACGAACTCCACTTAGTTGTCTACAGTCTTAAACGAGGAGAGGATAGAGAATCTCTTTGTGTGTGTCTCTCTCTCTCTCTGTGTCTGCACAAAAGTACAAAACCAAGCCAAACACATTTGACTATCCCCTCTCCCCCCTTTCCTTTTACACTCCACACGAGAATTCACAAGTGCCATTGTCTTTTGGCTTAACGAACGAGAATCGTGTCTGCTTTTTTGGGGATGTGGCACAGTCGGGGAAAAAGGGGGGCCCCATACAAAATCCACAGTGTGCACACTCACAAACTCAACAACAAGGACAATGAAACTAATTTCAAGTTAAATCATTACTCTACAATTATTCTCTCTCTCTCTCTCTCCAAAACAAAGTGGTAGTCTTGTAGTCTATGCACTCTCTTCACATTTAAAGTGGCAACACACGTTTCATCCTCCCCCCCCCACTCTTTCTCTCTTTGGCACTCTTTTTACTCATTTTCAATAGTTTTTATGTGTCACATTTTTTATTCTGAGAAGAAATGTCCACATTTTCATGGATTTGTGATGTGCTTCTAGTGTGGGATCAAGTGACAAATTTTGTGGGTGGTCAACAGTTTTTTTATTTTTAATTGTGAACTGTTTTAAAAAAAATAAATTGACGAATAAAAAATGTTTAAAATGGAGTGGAATTTTTTAACTATTTTATTTGTCATTGCCAATCTACAATTTTGGCATGTGAAAGCTCTTCCTGAGACCATCAAAATAGGTAAGATTTTTTTTTTTAATTTTTTTTTGTAATGGCATCTTTTTCTATTGAGATTCTCAACTCTAGTTTATTTTATTTATAGCAAGTTGCAGCTTTTTTTGTGGCATTTTATTTTTAACTTGTGGCACTAATTAAATTTAATGCGCATTTTCATTCAACTAAACTTACCTACAACTACCTAAGAGGCTACATGGGAATTTGCATATAAAATACTAATCAAAAAAAATAATAATTTGGAATAATCCGGTTTTTTGTCCTGGAAGTAAATTTGACATGACTAATTTATTTTAATTTTGTGGATCCGGGTAACTTGCCATTTTAAAGCGTAAATTTATTTTTCTTGTGAAATTTCATGCGTAAGAAAATAAAGATCAAAAAAGGTCGTTTTAGTTTCGTTCAATTGGAACCAATTTAGTGGAAGCGGAACGGAAGAGTTGACTTTCTTGTTTTAAAATTTTGTAAATAATTGTGTCATTAAAGTTTATTACTCCATTTTTAATTTTAATTACTCCACCCCCACCTCCATTTTCTCTACTTGAAGATTTTGGAGTTGGGGCTGGAATTGTAGAGATGCATAAAATGCAATAAAATAAAAAAAACGTTTTTTGGCATTAATTGGCAAAGTCAAAAAAGAATGATGAAAAATTTGTCTAGAAAATGAGCCAAAAAAAAGAGAAAGCTGATGAAGCTAAAATTTTTTAAAGGAATAATTTGTGACTAGATTTTATGTGTCAAAATGGAGGAATAGAGTCCAAAAAAAAGAAAGGAAATTTCTGACCAATATTTTCCCAAAAGATAAAGTTATTGAGCCCTCCTCCCCTTTCTCCTCCAAAAGAAAAGAAAGCAATGAAGGGGGGACGTTATCTTTGGAAAGGGAGGGGGAGGAGGGGGGTATGAGTGCCATAATAAAGAGAGATGAAATGTGAATAGATGGAAAGACGAGATTAAAAACTTTTCGTTTTGGGTAAGACTTTCTCTCTCTCTCTCTTGCTTGGCCAAAAAAAAGAGAAAGAATTGTACAGACTCGGGAGTATTTTCAGAGGACATGATTATGAGCCATTTTGTATTTGCTATATAATTTCTTATCTTACATATTTCATATTTCCCTCATGATATAGTCCTCTTCTCCATCTCCATCTTCCCATCTAGAAAAAAAGGGGAAGATGTGGAATGTGAGATGGATGGAAAAGATATTTCTTTTCCCCAAAAAATTTTGTTGGGCTCTTCTTCTCTCTTACTTTCTCTCTCCAAGAGAGAGAGAGAGAGAGAGAGAGAGAGTTTTTTGGGGGGTCCGGTCAAATAACTAATCCTTTTCTCTCTCTTACACACTTATTATATCATGTCTATCTTCCACATTCTTTCCATGCAAAGAGAGAGAGAGAGAGTGACGTGGATTATTAGGGGAAGTGAAAGGAGCGTAGAATATCAAAGAGTTGGGCCTTTCTCTCTCTCTCTAAAATTTTCTTGTTATAACAAGAAAGTTTCGAGTTGGAATTTCTCTTTGGAAAATAATTCGAGAACAAGATGAAGAAAACTTTGATTCCTTCTCATTTGCTCTCATCTCCTTTTAATCATCCCAAAAACTCTAACCCCCTCCCCCACACCTCTCTCTCTCTCTCTCTCTCTCTGGGGTCTAACTTGATAACCAAATGACTTGTAGTTAAAAAAATACAAGACAAAAAGTGAAAGGCATTAAAATTCATCTACTTTTTTTAGACTTATTTACTTGACTTTCCCTTACCCGGATAATTTCCATTTTTTTGTTGAACTCACCTACTTTTTTTCATTATTTATTTTAAAAGTTTGTAGTTAGAGGATTTTGGAGAAAATTTTTTGTAGGAGAAAGTATTGGGAATAATTTTTTGCAATAGAATCATTCTATCATTTACAAGAACGTTACTTTCTGGACCATGTTGGTCGTCAAGTACAGTTCATCTTGAATTTTGTGTCTAGGATAAAAAAATGAAAGTCGACTTTCCCTCTTTCACAGAGAAAGTAAAAAAAGCATTGTGGGATATTCCATGCGTCATGAATATCAAAAATTTATATTCTCCTTTCACTTTCAACGCTCCATATTGTACAGAGAAACATATTTTTCAAAATTTTATAATAAAATGAAAAATATATTACATTTTTTTTAAAAAAAATATTTTCTATTCAAAATTTCAACTTGTCTAGAGTCAAGTCTAGACTTTGGGCTTAAAAAATAGAAAGTTGGGCATGAAAATATTTCAAGGAAATAAATTTTTTGCAATCCCTGTAATTTTGCAAAATCTTGATTGCACTTGACTGAGCCTGTAGCTTGATGAGTTTGAGAGAGAGCGAGTGGGGGGGGGGGGTCTATGGTTCAAATGATGGTAATTGAGGGGAGAGAGGGAGGGGGTGGGTTGTAAAGGGGCTCAATAAAAAATCTCAAGAATGTCTTTCAAGTTATGTACTCACAAAAAAAGAGACAAAAGAGAAAATCTTTTTCTCTTTCATAACCTCGTCGTCCCTTGTTTTGGGGCCTCCATTGAGTCGTGAAGATGATGGGGGAGATGAGACGAGGGGAAAAAAACCAAGGACAAAGTAATGGACATGGAGGGGAGGGGAGGGGGGTCCATGTCATGTAATACAAGACTGGAGATTCCAAGGCAATGCAATTGCAATAAAATTGGAACAAATCTCTTCCCCTTGTTTTCGCTTCTATGGATTTGAACCCCCCCTCCTCCTCCTCCTGCTCTTTCCCTTGCAGTAAAAAAAGAGAAAGTCTCCATGAAATGACTATGACGACAAGATTTTGTAGAGAAAAAGAACTACACGCAATTTTTATACCCAGAAAGAAGATCGTCCATGACTTTCTCTCTTTTTTTCATTGAAATTCCAATGCCATTCAAAATTGTCACCAACTTGACTATTTTGTACACTCTTTTGACTGATTTATTTGACCGTCTTTTTTTATTCGTGTTGTCTGACACAATTTTCACCCACTAAAAAAAAGGGAAAGTTGACTGTGTGGATTTAGAGAGAAAATTAAATTAGATTTGCAAATTTATTTTTTTTGCAATGTCAAAATATTTAATGAAAATTGTGATTTATGAGATTTTTTTTGTATCGTATCATTTTTTTCAATAAATTGTTTTTGTTGATAATTAGACAAAAAAAATTTTTTGAATTTTTTTGATTGACTTGGACGCCACACAACATAAGTCTCACTTTCCTTCGTTTCAACTTCTTTAAAGAAATGTATCTTTTTTGCAAATGGCTTTCATTTAAATTAAATTTTTTTGAAACTAAATAAGTTATGAGCTTTCATGGCGTGGCTACTCAACTTGATGAAATTATTGCCTCTTAATTTAGGGAAAAGATTTTTTTCTTAGACTTAAAAGATGACAAATCAATTGGAATAAATTCTTTGGTTGACTAAAAATGAAAAATGGGGACCAAAAGAGATGGAAAATGGCTTTCACCAAGAGAGAGAGAGAGAGAGAGAGAGAGAGACGTGAATAAATATTTCAAAAAATTCCACACCAAAATCCCGGACATTTTGTCAACAGAAAAGTCCTGAAATTTTAATAAAAAAAAGTAGAGAATTTTCTAGAGGGGGAAAGAGTGTGAGTGTAATGATTTGAAAGTTGGGCCATTGTTAGTCAATGAAGGGGAGGAGAGTAACAAGAGGATACGGAAATGATATTGGCAACCAAAAAAAAGAAGAGACAAGAACATTTTCTTGTATTCCACTTGTGGAAAGGGAACTTGGCGAAAAATAGAAAAGGAAAAAAAAAGAATTTTTATTTATACACGAAATTGGCCAGACTCTCCCTTTTCTTTCTCCATTTTTCTCTATTATTCTTTCTCCCTCTCATCTTGTTCTCCAAAAAAGAAAGTTTGACACAAAAAAAAGAGAAGGGAACGGGGAGAATGACAAATGTCCTCTGAGTTTTCACATGAAATTTCTCTTTTGATTTTTTTTTCTCAAAAAAACCAAGTCTTTCTCATTCTCAGGCCCATTTGTTGTGTAAAAATTGTTTCATTTTTTAGTAAAAGCTGAAACTGAAAAAAACCCCCTAAAAATTGAGTCAATTTCCGTTCAAAAATTATACTTTCTCACTCCTCATCCATCTCTCTCTCTCTGTTAAAATATATTAGAGAGAAAGTGTATAAATATAAACAAGTTTATACATTTTAGAGATGAAAAAAATGGGGAATTTTCTTCATCTTGAAATCGTCTTAAAAATTTGAACAAAACAACACAAAAATTTCTCCTTGATGGAGAGACACAGAGAGAGAAGGAATGGAAAAAGATAAAAGAATTCATTCGCATTGTCCCAAAAATATTCCAAGTCTTAAATTCACTCTCCTTGTACTCGTACAACTCCAAGAAGTGCAACTTCAGTGTTATTGAGTCGAGGAGAAAGAGGAGGAGGGAGGAGGGTTTTATATTTCTATGATAAATGATTATGAGAGTGTAGAGCGGGTAGTCTCTTGTACACAAAATTTCTTCCATCCCATAGACCCCAAAATTCTCTACCCTCCCCATTCAATGCCAACGAGAAAAGGCTCAAGGCAATAAACTTTTTTTTTGAGGGAGAATTTAGCTCGAATATTTTTGTCTCGAATGGAAAATCCATGGACTTTTCTGTCTCTTTGATGGAGAAAAGATGAAGATGAGGATAAATTAAATTAGCTCCTGTCCACTCATAATGACTTTGTCACAGTCCCTAATTAATTAATACATGATGACAAGGGACAAAGTCAATTCCCACGACCATCATGGATCTTCATTTCATGATCTCTCCATCCTCATCAGTCTCTTGTTTTATTTTTTAATTAATTGTTTTTCCCCCCTTCATTCTAATCCTCATAAACCACAATTATTACTCATCATCATAATTTTAGTCTACTTTCCCATTTTTTTGAAATAGTCAGCATTTTTTTGAGAGGGAATGATTAATTATGAGCTGGAGGGTTGAAGGTTTGAAATGAAAGGAATTTATGGTGACAAATGGGAAAAAATTGTGGGATTGTCTCCCAATATTTTATTTATTTTGGGCTTTGGGCGTCCGTATTTTTTTGTCCAAAGAAAAAAAATAAGATTGTGGATTACTTTCTAGTTGATCATCAAGAGAGGGAGAGAGAGAGAGTATGATGATGAGTGTGTGTGGAGATGAAAGAATAAAAAAGAATTTTTGGAGAAAGTAGAAAGAAAATGACTTTCTCTCCTTCTCCTCTCTTGACACACCATAAGAGTGACTACACATTGCAGTCTACCTCATTTCAGGGACTCTTTGGCCATTATTTAATCGTTATGGTCCTCTAGGGACGTAGGGAGAAAGCAAAACGTCTTTCTTTTCTACTTTCCCCCAATTCAATGGACTCGAACAAAAAAAGGTCTCCCCTTCATTTCTTTCTATTCACTTTGAAAAGTTTAACGTCCAGTGAGAATGTTTTTCATTTTCATTTTATTTCAAATAAATTCTTTACAATTTTTTTAACAAAAATCCACGTCCACGGATTTTGGAAAATATTCTTTATTTTTTTGGAAATTTTAAGGTGAAAATGTGAAATGGTTTAATTTTTGAGAGAGAAGAGTTTTCTCACATGACTTAATGGAGAGAAGACACACATTGGGTCGTTATTCTCACTCATTTTTGGCATTAAATGTAAGAGAGAGGAAGATTATTAGGGTTGCAAAGCACGCTCCCATTTTATCTTATCGCCCAAGGACGACTTTTATCTTGTGCCTTACCTTCAGTACAAAATTTGGAAGGGCTGGTTCTTGTGCTGACAATGTAAATGGATGGGAAGGGAAAACAGAGGACATTTGCACATATTCACATCTTCCCCATGTTATTATGTATTGCCCATGCCATTGTTCCTTGTGAAAAGCTCATAAAATCCCCGTCTATTTATCCTCACTTTGCTCCCACCCCAACGCTCTCATCTCACTCCAGCCCAGTCTCCAGTAGCATCATGGAGTATTATGCATTATTATAAAACCCCGTGTCGTCTCTCTTGTGTAGAAATAGGAGAAGACGTTAAGAAGATTTTCTATTTTGATTCCGCAGCCTCTCGTTTTCTCCTTCCACCTCCAATAAATACACAAAATATATACCCCCACACCAAAAAACCATAGAAAAGTCTTCCGGAGAAAGCACACCAAGCACGTGGCAAATACACATAAAGTGACAAATATGTCAGGGAATAATAAACTTTCTCTCTCTCTCGCCTCTCCATTCCCCAAAATCCCAAACGCCGTCTCTTTCTTTTTTTAACAAAAATGAGATTCATTTTTTGAAAAAAAAATACACCCCCCCTCAAAATTGTGAATTGTGAATAGGACGCTTTCTCTCTGCCCATGAAGAAAAAAAAATGGGGACGGCAATACGTCAAAAACATGGACAGTTTATTTTTTTATATTAAAACATGTTTGACGCTTGTCAAAAAAATAAATGTTGGCTTGGCTTTTTCTTAGACTCGTAAATGGACGGATTTGAGGGTCTTGTGATGGACATGGAATAATATTTACAATAAAAATTTTTTTTTTTCTTCTTCTCATTCTTTCTCTTCTGTCTAACTGGCCGTCAGCTGTGAATGGTGGATGAAATGTGAATTTGTAGACAAAAGAATTGGCCGGGAATTGTATTAAAACTTGTCTTTGTTTTATAAAAAAAGGAAAAATCTCAATCTCTTAAATTTTCTCTCATAGTTAGTTGAAATGGGGGAAGAACAATATTTTAAAGGGGCATTCCACAAGGATTTTATAGGAGTCGGAACACTGGCGATGAGAATTGGATGATTATGCAATGAAGGGGAGGAGGATGAGGAGGATGGAAGAATAGCTTTCATAAATAGAATTTCTTTGTGGTTGGAATAGTTTTGCCAAGGTACAAGGAGAAAAGGGGGAGACTGGAGGCTACTTGGAGTGGAGAAAGTGAAGACTGAAGAGTCGTTAGAATTGAACGGATGACCGCTCGTTGTTTTCCTTCACAGTTCACTTGAGCTTGTTCATGGTCAATTGAGTGTGTTAAATTCTATTTATTTGCCTCTAAAGGAAAAGGAGTTTCTCATTCAAACATTCCCCCCCTCCCTCTCTCTCATTTGTATCAACTTTTTCTCTTGCCCCCCACCCCCTCCGTCTTACAGGTTTCCATCATGGCGGCCTCTAACTAGCCATGATAATTTTTAACGAGTCTCATTCATGCAAATCCTCCATGTCTACAAAAACCGTTTTACTATTATTACCCATGTCATTCCAAAGACAAGAGAGAGGGCGAGTCTTTTTTTGGAACGAGTTATGACATGCACAAAAAACGGGAGAGAGAGAAACTTGTCTCAACTGCGGAGGAACCACAAAAATTTACCCCTCCCCCTCTTTTTCTTGTTTGAACAGAGAAAAAAAAACTTTGGGATTTGTTTCACTTACATCACATTCCAAAAGGGAACCCTTTTTTGTTTGTATTTGTACAAACACCCGGGAATCCTTTCTTAACCGTTTTCGGATTACCTTATACTTTAGCCAACCCTCTCTCTGTGTGTACATGTCCACACGAAGAAGATGGAAATGAGGAGGGTGCCAATGTTTTTGTTTCATGAATTTTTTATTTTATTTTCTCTACATGCCTATTAAAGCCCACGGATTTCCAAACATTTTTTGGGCTTTGCCAAAAATAAATTTTCAATAAGAAAAGAAAAAAAAATTTTTTTTAGTCTAGTTTTAATTGAAAAAAGTTTATGAGCCAACAAGAATAGTTTTTCTTAACTCTGTATAATTTTGTAAAGGTAAAAAAAGGTAGTAGAAAATTATGGATTTCAATTAAAACAAGTTTAATTCTCCTGTAGGGGTTAGAGGTCGGTTAATTTGATCATTAGTTTTAATCTTCTCTCCTCCTTTTTTCTCTTTCTCTTTGAATTTCATGAGGTAATTTAATGAGCTTAAACTTGTCCACAGTTGACACAAAAACACACACAGAAAGAGAAAGTCATTGTAATCATTATACAATTAAATGTGGTTAATTAATCCTACATTTAATTTCATGAATTAACATTCACTCTCCAAAATCCCCTCCATTTGTTTGTAAGTACCTTCTCGTCCATGAAGAAAAAAAAACATTTTAGTAGACCAAAACCGTCTCAGTTGTTTGTAGTAGAAAGAGACGAGAAAATAAAATGAATTTTTTTTGTGTATTTTGTAACAAGAAATGAGACAGTTATGGTGGGAAAAGTTTAAGAGAGAAATTAATTTAAATTTATCCTGTAATAAGAATGAAGTGGACTCCCCAAAATTGAGTGAAAGGGGAAAAAAGGTAATTAGTGTCAAAAGTCATAATAATAAAAGATGGAAAGGACCAACAGAGTTGTATAATTAACATGGTAATTTAGGAATTTCTCTCTACAGAGAGAGAGAGAGCGGCTGTTGCTCTAAAATCTGAGCTCTCAAGGGAAAAGTGGTGTATGATGATGATTCTGATTATTCTCCAAATGTCGACAGATTCATGAGCTTATGGCGTCTCCCTACAGAAAAAGGAGAGCTCAAATCCCATACAAACCTTAAATAAAAAAAGAAAGAAAGAGACGGCAAGTTTTTTAAAATCTTTTTTTTTCTATAATAGAGTAGACCATTTTGTACAAAAGAGAGAGAGAGAGAGAGAAGTTTGGTTTATTTTTATCATGTAATTTTGGATGTTTGCCACAAAGCATTCAAATGGAATAGCCTCTCTCATCTCCACTTCCCTCTCTGTCGCTTTTATTTTATAGGCTTTGGAGATGAAGAGACAAGGTACAGCAGAGAAAGGGCCTCTACATTCATCATTTTATTACCCTTATTTTTACATACCCCTCCCATCCTCCTCCCACTCTAGTTTCTATACATCCTTCCTTTTTTTTAATTCCCAAATCATTATCTTGATGGCGACTGGATCAACAAAAGAAAAAATAATTAGATGAAGATGAATCAACTCCCTTTTGTCGCATTGACCATGGCCAAAGAATTTGGGTTAAGATTTCCACCTCTGTCAACCCATGACAATTTTTTTAGGGGGGAAACAAATTGTTGACCATTTCCTTGACACCCTGAACGCAAGACAGCATCATGTCCATTCAAGTGGTTGACAGGGATTGGGTGAACGGAGAGAATAAATTTATGATGGGTTTGTTATGTACATGAGGTCGAAAAAAAGAGGGGGATTGAGTCATGGAGTGTATAAAATAGACGGGGGAGAAAGGAGAGACTTGTCAAAATATTTCCATGTCAATGGACAGGCGGAATGATGGAAACAGGAGAAAATTTCTGGGATAACTAGCTCGTAATGGTCATCAGTCAAGTATAAATTTGGAGGGAGATAAAGAAAAGAGGACTTTGTGGTGAATAAGATGGAGACTAAGTGAATTAACAAGATTGTGGTTTTCCTTTGTCGTCTCTCTGTCTCTCCCCCTCCTCGTCTCGTTGGGTGATTGTCATTCTGTAGTCTCGGTCCAATTTTTCACACTCTCTTCTTCTTCTTCTGCTTTCTCTCTACTGACTTGGATTGGACTGTGTCTCTCTCTTACTTCCTCCTCATTGAATAGTCAGCTAATGTGCCATGGAGGAATCGATAAAAGCCAATTTAGTCAACTCCCATCCTCACTTGTTCCACTCTCCCCTACTACCCGGGTCTCTCTCTCTCCTTTCTCGGCTTGAGGCTTTTGTGTCCTCTCCCTAAGTTTCCTATAAAATAACTCATTGAAACCGAAATAGCTTATCCTCATCCTCATCCAACGGTGGTTCTCTCCTCTTTCCCTTTCCTTTTAGCGGTCCGCTCCCCACCGCGTAAAAGAGAAGGAGACTTTCTCCACTTTTACTCGGGGTTTTGGTAAGAGCCAAGTTGAAGGAGTTGGAGTTTTCACGGTGTCTATACATACGGGACATTTTGTGGCATAAAAGTAGCTTCTTTATACTTGTCAATTGGGCAGGTTGTCAAGAGGCAAGAGAGAGCTGAACCGAATTCGGATTAATCTCTTGTCATTCATCTCAGGGGAAGTATTTATGTTTTACGGAAAATTTTATCCCCTTGGAATCTTTTGGTGGGTCTTTTTACCCTTAAATTTCTTCTTCTTTTTCATGTTACCCGGATCCTCTCAATTCCAATCCCTCCGTGTGTTGGCTCAAGGGGTTTTTTGTGTTGTAGCATAAGATTCTTGTTACTAACCATCATGGCTTTCAAATTAACGTTAATTCAATTTAACGCAAGACTTTCTCTCTTACTTTCTCTTTCTTGTGATCAAAACCCTCGCAGAATTTATTTTGTGCTGACACGGTCTCAAATTAATTGTATCAAAGTCAATTTTGGAAATTTAACCTTACTCATTTTTATTGTACTAAAATATTTTGTGGTCTTTAACTTGGAATTATTTTTTGGTTTGTGTGTCAAAATTTTCAAACTAAAATTTTAGGTATAAAAGAAAGTGTAAAAAAATGAGAGATGAAAACGTCAAATGATGAGAAAGAGATGGTATATATTTTCAATTGGGGTTGATATATTTGTGGTGTGTGTGTATTTTGAAATAGGTGGGCTATTCGACATTTGGGACCGGTACGAGGAGACAGCCTTTCTGCATGCAGTTCAACGAGTGAATAGTGATGCCAATATATTGCCACGCACTTCCCTAAGTGCACAATTGGAGAGATTGCCGACTGGCGATTCATTTCATGCCTCAAAAAAAGGTTCCATATCTCATAAACTACATTTTTTACTTTCTCTCTTTCTTTCAATTTCCCCTTTACAAACATTTTTTCCCCGTTTCCTTTTCAACCCTCCTCCTCCATTCCTTTGGACAGGAAAAAACTCTTAAATACAATTCAAACCCATTACTAAAGACACACGCACTTTTTTACCTTGAAAGTCCAAGCATTTTTTTTTTGGCAACTTTCCCTTTCCGAAAAAAAGTGCAAAAAGTCTTTTTTGACACTAAGAATGGACAAGTGTTGTATCTGTTAGATAATATTTTTTTGGTGACAATGTAAAAAAAAGAAGAGAAAGTCCCAAAAGTGAGGACGAGTAATTCACACAAAGTGCGTACATGTGTCGTTCATGTGTCATGTGAGAATAGAGGGGGGAAAAGAGGGGTTTACGTAATATATTTTAAATTACCCGGGGTAGACATATTCAGTCCTTACTGGACAGCTAATGGCTCTATTCATCTATTATCTTCAATAGAATTGGGCCCTACAGGGAGTCCTCCATTCTTTCTCCCCCAAAAACCAACTCGTCCTTTTGTTTTCTCTTGGTCTCTGTCGAGATAAGAAAGTCTTCCCATTCAACCGTCAGTTCCCCTGCTTTCTCCAAAAAAAGAAGATTTTTTTTTAATTCTTGTACTGCAGAGTCCCTGTGCTTGTACAAGCGAGAAAAATAAATGAAATGGGATTAAAATATGAAAAAGTTTTTGGTGGACGGTCGACAAAAATATGGCAAATTCTCGTCATGTCTCCTTTCTCTCTCTCTCTCTCAATGTAGAGGAATACGATCATATGGGTGAAAGTCTAGTTTTATTTTTTTATCATGACTGCAACTACAAATGTCATGTCATTGCCTTGTGCTTTAGTCATGCAAAGGGAGGGAAGCGGACGAGCATAAAGCATAAAACCGGAAGGCAAAGCAAAAAATAGAGAGAGAATTTCCGGAAGTCGCATAAGTTGCTTTTCCATCCACTCGACTTGGTCGAGACTAAAAAAGACTTTCTCTCTCTCTCTCTCTTGTAATGCATTCCAAGGAGAGGACTGTCCTATGTTTTCTCCATGAAAATGTTGGAATTCCCTACTGTTTTTTTTATATAGACAACATTTTATTTTGTCTTGAAAGAGAGAGAGAGAGAGAGAATTATCTCGGGGTTCTTTTTCAATTGTAGAGATAAAAATTCGGAACCTTTATATTCTCGACCCGGGGATTTAAATAAAAGTGTATAAAAATTCTAATGTTGATGGATTTGGTTCTTGTTCTCGTGAGCATTAAATTCTCCAATTAAATTGTTTTTGTCCATGTACAGCCGCTTTCTCCCTTTCTCCGCCCGTGTCTTTGTACAAAGAGGAGCAGAGGGAGAAATTTTTCGGGGAGGGTGGGAAAAGAGAAAGGAAGAGCCCTATTTTGGAATAGGGAATATAAATAGAATGGGATGACAAGCGAGGACTCTACAATTGTAACGATAATGGAGGGACTGTGAATGAGAATGTGACTGCATTTACATTTGTTCTAGCCAGAAAATGGGCCATGTCTCCAAACAACATTTAGAAATTACATGACATGCCCCCAAAAGAGCTTTCCCTTTTTCAAAAAAAAACCTTTTTTTTCTTGCCTTGTTTTTATTTATAGAACTGGAACACCAAAAGGAGTTTCCCATGCAAATTTTCCACCCCTTTCTCCACTAAAAAAAGACAAGATTTCTCATCCTGAGTCTGAGAGAGAAAGTCCCCAAATATAACTAAACAATCCTCAAAATATTTTTTTTGGGGCTTTTTTGATATTTTTTAAAACATTTTACTTTCTCTGTAGGCAAAAAAATGGAAAGAGAGATTCAATAAATAGAAATTCCTTTTTATACAGACTTTCTCTTTCAAATGGGGGTTCATGTTGAGTCCTCATGTGTCGCCGTGGTTTTGAGATGAGACAAGCTAGAAAGAAAGTCTTTGCTGTGGTGGCTGACTTGCATGTAAAAGAAGAGAAAGTGGAAGAGATGGAGGAGGGGAAAGTAGAAACTCTTGTAGTTTTCACTAGTTGGAATCATTTCATTTTAAATCGCAATTTTTATTCAAATATGCAATTTCCATGGGAGGGGGAGGAGGAGGGGAGTGTGTGCTAGTTTAGAAAAAGAGAAAGTCATCTGGAGCTACCCCATTGCCAAAACCATCATGTCATCTATTGCTCTACCCTCACCGTCTGCTTTCCCCTACGGAAAGAGAGAGAGAGAGACATAATACCCGGGACATATATCCGCATTTGTCACATCAAGAACCAAGGTCACGATTCTCATCTCATCTTTTTCTCTACTTTACCCCTCCCCCAATTTACATATGGCCAGCATATGCATATCAAAATGGAGAATCTTTCCCCCGCTTTCTCTCTCAAAAAAGAGGGGAGCTCCTGTCCATCAAGTGAAAGCTCGTTCTTTTTATCACTCCATTTTGTAAAAAGAGAGAGAGAAGCTTGTCATGGGAAATTGAATGGAAGGAAATTTTTATGATTTGGGAAATGGATATTCTTTTTTTTCTTAAATAACATTTTTATTTTGAACTCATAAATTAAGTACCCTCACCACACGTGCCCTTCATCCTCTTTTTGAAGAGACAAGTTTGACAAAAACTAATTTAATATTAAAGTTGTCACGACAAGTTCAAGACTTGTTCTCACTCTCTGAGTTCATCATCAGACAAGAAGAAGAGAAAGCTTTCTCTTTAATAAATAACCATGAATTTTCTCTCTCTCTCTCGATTGGAATTTGGAACTTTGTTGAAATTGTACATGTACATGTAAAGAGAAAGTGGGAGGGAAAATATTGTACAAATATTTATATGGGTTGAAATAAAGTTGAGTTGTGTGTGAGGAGAAAGCAAAGTTGGTTATCTTTTTCTTCCTTCATTCCTTGTGACAATTTTATTGTCCTTTTATTTGAGAAAAGTTGCACAGTCTCAAAGAATGAGGACTCGTTGGCTTCCTTTCTCTTTAGGACAGACACAAGCAAAAGAGAAACAAGGGCATCATCATGTTTCATGTTTTTAAAAAAAAAATAAAGAGAGAGAGAGAGAGAGAGAAAGCCCACAACTTGAATTTATGTGTAGACAGAATCCCTTCCTCTGTGTGTCGTGTGTTTTAAGAAGGGAATAAGAAAGAAGCCAAAGATTTTGTGAATTTATTCCAATTTCACACAATTTTATTCTAGTCTCTTGTCTTGTTTATGCTTTATGTATAGTAAAATGGAGAGTTGTAAATAAATAAAGCCCAAAATAAAATAAGGAGGAAGAATATGGACAGAGTTGGGTCAGAGGAGAAAGTTTTAATTTTGTATTGTATTATATAAAACAATGGGAATAATGGGGGAGAGAGCTTCTTGTTTCCCCTCATAAAATATTTAGTCATTAGAATACACAAGACTCTTAAAACTTTCTCGATGTGAGGACCATCGCCTCATTTTTTTTTTCTCTCTCTCTCTCAACTTGAGAATGAGAAAGGGTAATAAAATGAAGGGGAAGATTATGAAGAGACTTTCTCTCTCTCTCTCATTTTCATTGATCTTTCAAAATTGACAAGAATGGAGATGAGGACGGGCACTCGATTTTGTCCAGGCCATCGTATCTGTGAAATGTCTCTTGGGGGGGAGTGAAAGTGGAGGAGATGCTTAATTTCCGTTTTGGTATTTTTTCAAAATTCTTAGAGTGGGGGAAATTGAATGAATTGCATCCCACGCTTCAAATTCTTTACGATACATTACAATCATCCTCCTAAACCTAGAGAAAGGCAGGAGGGGCTTTCCCCTTATTTTGCATAAGGGAGAGAGAGAGAGAGAGAGAGAGGAAAGTTGGGGAAAAAAAGAAGAAAATTTCCCCTCTTTCTCTTTGTGTTGTATTCAATAAAATATTTTCTTTCTCTTCCCCTCAATGCCTCCTCACTTCTTGTCATCTCATGGAATGCCATTTGGCATTTCGGACAGGAAGGCCAATCTGACTGTCACCATGGCAAACATTTTCAATCTTGAGTACGTGGCAATGCACAATCACTCGCTTTCTCCGGATCGAGGAGAGAATGGCATTTTTTTTGAACATTGTGTCCATGTTCTTCCTTGCATAAAGAAAGTAAAGAAAAGAATATTAAATTCAGTTGAAAACTGTCCAATAATCATGTCCTCTCCCTCTCCCTCTCCCTCTCCCTCTCCCTTTCCCTCTCCCTGGTCAAACAAAATGGCCTGTCACAGAATTTTAAACAAAACTTTCTCCTTGTCCTCTACTTTCTTTCCTGAGCCAAAATCCCCAAAATGGGAAATACAAATAAAAATAGGAATAAAAATAATTTTTGGGGGTAGTGTGTCAAATATTGAAGGATGGAGTGGCGGGTATTTTGGGTCCACAAAGTCCCTCAACTTCAAGTCATGTTCAGTCTGTTTGTGATGCACTTGAAGTACCCCATGTGGAGACTAAATGGGATTATCGATCAAGTCAGGGTAACTTTCTCATCAATTTGTACCCTCATCCAACAACTTTGAGTCGGGTAAGATACATTTATTTTTTTTGACAATGGACTCATCATCACACTAATAAAAAAAATGGGATTAAATTTTTATTAATATTTATTGGGGCATGATACACAAGAATACAAACGGGCTGATTAAGGAGAGAAAGTAAGTCACAAAAAATTAAAATTAGTGGTCGGTGGAGAAGGAAAGGAGGTCGTGCGTGGGACATTAAGGATTATCTTGGGTGACACGTTCGACGTGTTAGACGGCCGAGTAGATTTGTTAGGTACCCCGTAGGTACTCCATCGTCACTCGTACGGAGAAAGTAAAGAGACTTGTAGATTTTTTTTTTGGGCTCGTGCACATTGGAGAAAGTTGTCCCACAGTCAACTTTTCTCGGGTGGACAACGATTGAGAAGTGGAGGAATGATAAACAGCCTCACGGTTTATGGAGAAAGTAGCTCGAGAGGAAGACTCTCTCTCTCTCTCTCTACGAAAGGGAGAAAGTTGGTCTGCATCTGTTGGAGAGGAAGAGGAAGTGAAATAAAATAAAGTATAATCTTTTATCAGATGCGAGGAGAAAGTGAGAGAGTTGATAAGCTCATGTGGAATGTGAATGAAAAAGAAGGGGGAGGGGGGAGGTGGAGGTGCATCTCCCTTCGGTTTTTCGGTTTTTTTCAGAATCATGTAAACTTTTTTTCTCATGTCTACCCACCACGGCCACGAAAACAGAGATCAAGACCAGGAGTCTGTTGTACTAGCAAGTATTTTTTTTATCTCACGTGCCAGGGCCACTGGTGAGACTCGTGTGTGTGGAAAATATCCAATGCATGTGACTTTCCCCTCTCGTGCTTCTGGCAGCGTTCTTTCCCCCTTTTTTTGTCTTTTTACTCCAATCCAAACTTTCCCTAGTCTCGTGTTTGTGAACCCCAGACAAACAAGAGAAAGTTTTTTTTTTCAACCCGTAAATCTTGTCATTAGAAAACGACTGCCGTTAAGTTGAAAACGTTTATGGATTTGTAACTAGCCGTTGTTAGTACAGTAAAATGTTGACTTTCTCCTTCAACTTTTTTATTATGCTTTTCCAATTTAATTAATTGTGAGAATACTCGGATGAATCAAACAATTGAGCAATTTTTTGATGGACTGGACAGGAACAGGGACAATGTAATTTTAAGACCTTTTACAAACAATTTTTATTGTAGTGAGAGACAGGAGATGGGAAAACTTTGTCTATTTTTTCTGCTCATTCAGTAAGAAGAAAATGCCCGATTAATTCCGAAATTGTGCGAATCTCCTCACTTTACCTAGTAGTAAAAAAAAGTTTGATGGAGAAAGTCAACTTTTTTTTACCCCCGTTATCAAAACTAGTTTTAATGTACTTTTCCTCAATTTCTATTTATATCTGTACTTTCATCCTCATCCTCATCTTTACACAAAGTTGAAGACAAATCAACAATTTTATTACTCTTTTTTTTTTACTTAAATGCTTACCTTTGCATTTTATCCCCGTCCATCTTTTTTTCTCTAGTCTTTTACCTTTTGAAAATGTAGTGAGCTTTGAAAATGGTCAAAAAGTCAAAGTCCAACAGTTTGCTCCTTCAGATCTCCCCCCCCCTCGCTCCCTCCCCATCTACAAAAAAGGGGGACAAAGTTTTTAGAGAGAAAGGTAGTCCCAGGTTTCGTGCAATGTTTTTCAAAGAGAGAAAGGAACCAGAAGAATAAAAACAAAGAAATTGGTACAAGTCGCTTTCCACGTTGTTGAAGGAGAAATAAAAAGAAAGGGAGGATGATGAGTGAAATGATGATGGGGATAAAGTAGCGGAAAAAACTGGATAAACAAACAAGAGAGAGAGAGAGAAAGTACAGCCCCATTTTAGTCCTGTCGGTCTTTTGTGTGCACTCCCTTGTTGGTCACGTCACGCTCTCTGGACAATTGTCATCCGCCTCGAGAATCTCTCGAGAAGTGAACGCACCATGAGAGAGGAAAGACAAAAATTTTCTCTCTTGCTTTCCCCATGATTTGACTGACAGAGGAAGATGGAGGAGGCTATGGATTGCGCTTGATTTAAACTCAATCCACCCCCTCTCGTCCTTGTCCTTGTCATCAAAAAAAAAATATTTTGGCCCTCCTCAAAAAAAACTAAATAAAATACACAATAAATTCCTTCCCGCCATGTTCAAAGGACTAAAAAGTACAGAGAAACTTTTTTTTTGGTGGCCATCTTTCTCTGTCTTGAGGTCAAATTTATTTCTACAGCCTTATGCTAAGTTATATAAAGTTAAGTTAGAGAGGAAGGATAGATAGATCCCCATGCTTGACTTAAATCATTTTCCTCTTTCTCTCTTGCTTTCTCTCTTCCTCGACCACACACACAGACAAATATATCTGTAGACTTCTTTTGCAGGAGAAAAGTAAGGGGAGAAAGTGAGTTGATGCGGTCTCTTGGATTAGAAATTTATTTTCTCTATTCTTGTCATGTCCCTCTCTCTCTCTGTCCCTTCCTTCTCCCTCTAAAAAAACGGGGGGAGTGGGCTTTTCTCCTTTGACATTCAACGGAGCTTTCACCCGATGAAAAGCTGAGAGCCTTCCTCGAGACATGTAGACAGACAGAGGAAGGGAAAGGGAGCGTGAAATTTAAAATATACGTGCATACACCCTGACTTTACAGGGAGAGAGATGGGGGAGGGGGGTTGAATTTGAGAATTTATGTAGAGAAAGTTGGGGAGGGTTCAAAGGCTAGCTTCAAAATAGTCCACCCATTTACATCATGTGACTATTTTCTCTCACTAATTGGCAAATGAGGATTAGTTAATAAAGGAAATTTAGTGAGAGTTTTTTTTGTACAATAAAATTGGGGGGGGGGGGTCTTCCATGCAGGCTTTTGCGGATTTGATTGAGGCCTGGGGTTGGAATCGTTATGTGGTTATCTATGAAAATAATGAGAGCTTAGTTCGCCTCCAGGACATTCTTAAAGCTTCTCATCCGGACAAACGAGAGACCACTGTCAAGCAACTCCCTCCGGGTGATGACTATCGGTAAATTTTTTCTCATTTAGTTAAAATGTTAAGAGAAAATTTCATTTTATTTTTATGACTTTCTCTCTAGCCCTCTTTTCAAAGAAATTCGGATGCAGACGGATATAAATAGTCTCATAATTGACTGTGATACCTCAAAATTACCTCTCATTTTTGAACATGCGAGTCAAGTTGGAATGATGAGAAATTATCGCTATTTTGTGACGTCCCTGGTAAGTTTTAAAATGACCTTTTTTGACCTTCTACAATTGTGGCTCTTTTTCTGAATTTTTTCCTTTTTTGTGGCAGGATATTCAAACGATTGACATTGACAGTTATTTATTTGGGGACATAAACATAACATCATTTCGTATGGTGGATCGAGAAGGACCGGATACGGTGACGATTTTACGTCAATGGCAAAATCTTGTTGATTTTGGTTTCCAAGAAAAATCCTCCACTTCCGATCTCTACATTGATGAGTCCATTGTCAACTCGAGGAGTCGTCATCGATCTCCTCTCAATTTTCCATCCACAAGAGGAGGTGAACCCATTCCAGCCCTCCCTCATGGCATGATGAAGGTAAATGTTGAAATTTTTTCAACTTTTTCTATTTTAAATTTTACAAGTAAAAGTAAAAATAAATCAAGATGAGTGTCAAAAGAGAAAGTGTGGAGAGTATGCAAATTAAGGGATTGAAAATTCTCTAGAATTGATTTCCCTAATGGAGCGTATTAGGCTTAGGCTCAAAACTTTTCTATTTTTAGAGAGTCAGCAAGATATTATTCCCCCCCCCCCTCTTTTCAAATTCAAGAGAGAAAGTGGGGGATTTTTTGTTGTGGAGGCAAATGGCAAATGGACGTAATTTTTGTTTTGAGAGAGAAAGGAGGAGGAGGGGGGGTTCATTTGTGGTCTTGGTGTTGGGACAGAAAGAGAAAGCAAGTCGAGTGGAAACCATTAAGGAAAATAAATTAGATTTATGGGCCAGATTTTAATGAGGGTCACTCCAGATGCTGGACACTAAGGAATTCTTTTCTCCGTATCTCCGCCTACCCAAAAAAAAGAGAAAAAGAGAGAACACAATTGCAATATTGTTCTTTGGGTGAATGTAATTAAGCCTCTACATTACAAAAGCGAGAAAAAATTGAGAGGGGGGCTATAGACTAAAACTTTGACTCTTTTTTTTGTCTGTACTCACGCACAAAAGTTGGGCCAGTTGGGCTTGTAGTAATTTTTCAAGTGAAAGTAAAAGGGGGAGGGGGCTATGCCTATATTCTTGTTGAAAGTATTTTAAGGTTGGAGTGGGTAGGGGTCAACTGTAGTGGGTCTATATAAGCGTAATTTCATTTGATATTGTCAGACGGAGACAGCCCTGATTTATGATGCCATCACGTTGTATGCAAGAGCACTCCAAGCTCTGGACACAAGCCAGCGGGGTACTCTCTCCACCCAGTCACTTAATTGTAATCCAGCTAATCCTATCGATACTTGGAAACAGGGTCATCTCCTCATGGATGTCCTCAAAAAGGTCAGACTTTCTCTCTTTCCCCTTTTTTCTCTATATAAAATAATTATCAACTTTCTCTTCCTTTTTCTTTGAAAATAAATTATTTCTCCCTCAGGTTCAATTTCAAGGACTCACTGGAATCATACAATTTGATGGATTGGGCTATCGATCCAATTTTAAATTGGATGTCATGGAATTGACCCAACAGGTTGTGCATAATGGCAATTTTAAAATATTTTGAGACATGAACATTATAAAATTTTTAATTAAATTTTGTAGGGATTGGCTAAAATAGGAGTGTGGGACTCGAGACCAAATAGAGCCAAGGAACATTTTGAGTGGACGAGGACAAGAAATGAGACGTTGAAATTACAAGAGGAAGATTTGAAAAATAAAACATTGGTCGTGTCTACAAAACAAGTGAGAGAATTGATAATTCATGTTTTTTGGAAGGGAGGGGAGCCTTAAAAGTAAATAATTTGGTTTCAGAGCGACCCATACTTTATCGTGACTAATGGGACACAGGAAGGGTACGCCATTGATTTGTTGGACTTGTTGTCTCAAACGTTACACTTTAAGTATGTTGTGAGAGAGTCAGCGGATGGAAGTTATGGGAGTAAAAACAACAAGAGTAAATATGGTACGCCATCCCCCATTACTTTCTCCTGCTTTCTTTATTAAAATCTTTTTTTTCTCAATTTTTTCTCTCTATTCATTTTCCAGGTTGGGATGGTGTCGTAGGAGAAATCCTTGCTGGAGTAAGTCCTCCTTTTCATTAAACTTTCTCTCTCTTGAGTCTTTCATCAAAGTTGAGAATGACAAATTATTTGAGGGTCAAGTGACCTTTAGCTGTTGACAGTTCAATTTATGAAGACTCTGGGGGGTTCTTTTTTGATGAGGATGCGAGGTCATTTTTAAATTTGATTTTTCTCCACTGTAGATGGCTGACGTTGGAATTGGGGATATGACAATTACTCATGACCGGGAAAAGACCCTGGATTTTACGATGCCTTTCATGAATTTGGGGATTAGTATTCTTTACAAAAAACCCGATAAACAGCCACCCTCCCTTTTTTCATTTTTAGAACCTTTTCATTTTGATGTGTGGATTTACATGGCCACCGCTTATCTTGGAGTTTCTCTCATTCTTTTTGTTCTTGCCAGGTACACTTTTTTTCTTAAAAATCATAAGCAAATTAATTTTTACAATTAATTTACTCATACACTAAAGAAAAACACGAGGATTAATTTAGTCACAAAAATAGTAGGTCATAGGTCAACTGTAGGGGTCAGAGGAGACTTCAAGTTTAGGATGGAAAAGGGAAGGGCTTTTTTTGATGCACAAAAAAATTAATTTTATTATGGAATGCCTCGTAGATCTTGGCGATTGATCTTTTTTTCTTTTTTTGGATTGATCTTGACAGGAATTGTAACTCGTAGAGAGCAGGAAATTTTTTTAATCTTTTGTAGAAAATTTTAGTTTTGTCATTTTATTTTAATTTTACTGCTGTTATTTATGCGCCAAAAAAAAGTATTTTTGAGAAGCCTCTTTCAATGAAATTTTGTCAATTTTTGCAATAAAAACTTAAACAAATTCTCGTCCGACAAATTTTTTTAAAAATAATTTCAATAAAATTGACAAAGTTTCAGTGTGTACTTGAGTTGCAGTAGTAGCACAATTATTTTTATTTTAAAATTTAGCCTTGCAAATAAAAATTAATTGGAATAATTAAAATAGTAGACTAGTAGAAACTTGAAAAAAATGTGAATTAATTTATAAAAATAATAAATTTTTTTTCTTGTATTGGCTTCTTCTTATTTTTTGACTATAACGTTTAATTAAAAAGTACAATTTAGTTAAAAATAATAATTAAAAATTGGTCATGTGATGGAGAGGTCTGTGAAAGAAAATGATAAAAATTAAATTATCGTAGATTTAATGGCTTTTTTATCTTTTTGTGGTGCTTGGTATTTTATTAAAGGATTGCACCAAATGAATGGCAGGATTTTCCACCATGCAGTAAAGATGCTGGCGAAATTTTGGAAAACCAATTTAGTAAAATTTTCAAATTTTTTATTTTATTTTAAATTGTATCCCCTCCCCTTGTTAGTTTTTTTTAAATTAAAATATTCTACACAAATTTTGGACTTTAGTCAAAGCAATTATTTATTTTTTTAAAACAATAATTGACTGAATCGTCTAAAATTTGTGGTCCTTTTTGAGAGTGGACTTGAATTTTAAATGGAAAAACTTTTTAGCACTCATCAATTCCTTGTGGTTCGCTATTGGTTCCCTTATGGGTATGTCTACAGATACAAATTATTTTTTAAAAAAGAGACAAAGCTAAAGATTCTTTTATGAATTAAATTTTTCTAGCACAAGGTTGCGATATCTTACCAAAGTAAGCACACTTAATTGTGCCCCTGCAAAAAAATACCACAAGAAATTTCTTTAAAGAAAAAGAATCTTCTTTGTTGTTTATTCATGTTCCCTCCCCTCTGCCCCCCTCTCGCTCTCAATTCGAATGAATTAAATTAAATGACAATGTGACCCTCATATTTTGCACGTTTTTTAACGCTTTTTTGACAGTTTTTTGATTTTGTAAATAATATTGGAATGATTGATTTTTGCATGAATTTTTGCTGATGGTTGAGCTCAGAAGGAGTCGTCTTTCGCAAGTTCCTTCCCGAACTTGTTGTACAAAGAAAATAGTTGTAATTTTTGTTTGAATTATGTAGGAATGCTCTAATGTAAAAAAAGCAATATTAGAACAACAATTTATTAGTTTGCAAAAAATATTTAATTATGCCAATCTTAGACAAGTTTATCATAATCTTGTACATGAAATTTTTAGCACTAGAGACAACAATTTAGTTTAGTAAATTTATAAAACAAGATAATTTAATTAATTATTTTTGAAAAAGAGTGGCAACGAATTGTAGGTTATAGGAAATAATTTTTTACAGGAAAAAATTAAACCCATCAAATGGCCTCCTAGAAGAAGCAAAAAAAATTATGAAAATAATTTCATGTGTATATATTACCTAATTGCATTTTTTAGAACAAGGGGAAAAGGAATTTTGATAAAAAAATGAATAAATTTTTTTGAGAGTCAAGATTGAATTTTGTTGAATTTTTCCTATAGGATTGCACCTAAAGAATGGGTAAATCCTCATCCTTGCAAAGATGACCCTGAAGAGCTTGAAAATGATTTGAGTTTGTTAAATTCCCTTTGGTTCTCCATTGGGTCTCTCATGCAGGTCAGTCCAGTCAATTCTTATTTTGATCATGAGGTCACCTCCCCCTTCTCTCTTTTTCTGGGTCAACTCGTTCATCCCAAAAGAATGAGTTGACCCAGAGACCAATTGGAGTTGACCACATGACCAAAAATAATTGACATGGACTCTCTCTTTTTTTCATGCAGCAAGGCAGTGATATTGCGCCCAAGTATGGACACCTCATTTTCCTCCTTAATTATTTATTTAATTTTATTATTTTTCGCTTTATTCTTTTCCTTCTTTTTAGTTGTTTAAATTTAAATGTTTTTTTTCTCTTTAAATAAAAACTTTAAAATGTCCTTGCATGTAATTGTTTACAGGGTGTTCCATAAATTACAATTCTTTTGGAATTCCGAATTTCTGGGTCATTTTTTTCCTTTTGAATAAATTGATTGGAACACTCTTCAAAATTCATTTTAAAATGTTTTTTCTTTTCTTTGACCCATTTTCCTTGCATAAAAAAGAAAAAAAATACTTTTTTATTGCCTGTCGTTATCGTTTTGCTCACTTTTCTTTTTGTTCTGATTTTGTGAATGTTGTTTTTTTGTTATTTTTAAATTTTTTAAAATTAAATGTCAAGTTTATGTTCGTAAATTAATTCAAATTTTTGTAAATAAAAATAAGGGCGGCTTCTACAAGGACTGTGGCTGGTATTTGGTGGTTCTTCACTTTGATTATGGTGACTAATTTTTTTTTAAAAGTGACCTATGACCTTTGAGCTTGACTATAAAGTTGTATGGGATGTAGATTTCGTCCTACACAGCCAATTTGGCTGCTTTTCTTACAAGTGAGGGTATGGAGGAAGGGGTCAAGGATATTAAGGATCTTCCCAAACAGACAAAGGTCAAATATGGCTCCATTGACTCTGGGAGTACCTACCAATTTTTCAAGGTTTTTTAATATTATTTTATATTATTTGAGGTCACCAAAATAAAGTTTGGAATTTAATGTTTTATTTAATTAAAAATTAATTAGGGCTCCAGTTTCCCCCTGTACAAAGAGATTTACAATAACATGCAAAATACACGACCCACCCCCTACGTCAAGAGTACAAAGGAAGGGGTCGACCGGGTCAAAAAGTCGGATGGCAAGTACGCCTTCTTTATGGAGTCCTCCTCCATTGAATATCAAACAGAGCGAGACTGTAAATTGACCATGTTGGGAAGTCAATTGGATTCCAAAGGTCAATCTTTCATTCTCTTCACCTTTGACCTTTTTTTATTAAACTAAAAATATTAATTTTTATTTCATTCTTTATTTTCAGGCTATGGAATCGCTCTAAGAAAAAGTAAGTTAAAAAATATTGAAAAACGATTGGCTCACGTAATTAATTATAAGCAGTTAATTAATTGTTAAATGTTAATTAGATTCAAAGTACCGAGACGCCTTTAATAGTCGTATCTTAGAATTACAAGAAAAGGGAGAATTGGAGAAACTAAAAGTGAAATGGTGGGGGTCAGAGAAGGGCGGGGGGAAGTGTACTCTTGTAAGATTAAGATCAAAATCTTAATTAAACTTAAATTAAAAAATGAGATACTAAAATATAATTTAATTGGACAGAGTAAAGTGACATCAAGTGGAGGTGCCCAGCCCTTGACCTTGGGTCATGTCGGTGGTGTCTTTGTGGTTCTCCTTGGTGGTTGTGGTTTAGCGTGTGTCATGGCCTTTTTAGAATTTCTTTGGAAGTCGAGAAAATTGGCTCAGAATGAAGGCGTAAATTAAAAATTTCTTTTATTTTTACAATTCTTTTAAAAAGTTAACTAACCTTTGACTACTAATCCACATTGTAAATTATTTTCAATGCAGCCAGTAGTGAGGAAGAGATGAGTGAGTTAATTGACTTGATTTTTTGAAGTTTATAATAAAAAGTCGATAAATAATTAACAGGAGTCCTTCATGGCTGAAGTTGGAAAAGAACTTCGTTTTGCTCTACAATGTCAAGGTGAAACGAAACCAATTAAGAAGAAGAACCAAGGTAAGATTATAATTAATTTAAGTTAATTTATATTTGAAAAAAGATAATTTATAATTTACAGGAGATGCAAGTGCATCAGGGAGTGTGCCATACCTTGCCTTTGATCGTCAAGAACCTACGTCCAATTCCAATTGATCAAAACCAAAGATGCCTTTTTTAAAATATTTAAACTTGAAAGAACCCACAAACTCACATGGCTGCCTAATGACAACATTAAATAAATTAAATGGAGCAGAATTAAATTGCAATAAAAAAGAAGAGAGAGCAGCCACAGCCCCGCAGTGTGGATCAAGTTGCAAATAAAAATATATTCTATAAAAAAAATCACAATTAAATTGTTACTTGATTAATTATATAAATATTGTTGGTCAAATAAATACTAAATATTACACTACAATTAAAATTATACATTTTAAAAATGAATTTATCAACAATTACAGAACACACAATCAAAAATGTGCTCCACGGACTATACAGTGTAACTTGTACTATATTATATTTAAATTAATTAATTTAGTATTTTACATTTTTAACAAACACAACGAAAATTTGTTTTACTTTGTGTGCGCTGTAGACATTTGAATAAGTAAAATTTAGTAAATGTCAAATTTAATTGACAATTAAAAAATAGTATTCATGATTTTCCTATATTTAATTTCACAATTGAATGACAAATGACACATTTGTTAATTGTCATTGAACGATACAAAGAAAAAGAGCTGTAATAGAATAATTTGTATTATTTAATTGTGTAGTAATACAAAATACTGTGTAGTTAATTGTGTAGATAATTATTTTAAATTTATAATTTTACATTCAAGTTAGATAAAAGTAGGTAACTATATGCTTAGATTTTTACTCTGTCCTCTTTTACTTTTTGCTTGACATTTAAAATTAGTGTTAAATTAGAATGTAAGGGAAGAGAGAAGATTGCCAAAAAAGATAATAATACTTAAATACAATACACATTAAAAGCAATACTCTGTACACTTGTTTATATACATATTATTATTATAGTTTTCATGTGTAAAGTTAAAGAACGTAGACAAAAAAAATGAAAAGAATAAACATGGCCTGGTAACAAATAATAAAAAAGAGACATTTAAAATGGTGATTAAATATGGAATTTTGCTATCTTTTCTTTCTTTCTCAACTGCTTTGTCGGTCGAATTTTTTTATGGGGGACGTTGGCTAAAACATGATGTTTTCGGCACTTTATATGTATCTTCTTTTTGCATAAAAAAATCGGAGGTTGTTTTTTTTCGGTGCATACACTGGTACTCTCGTAGGTATTTAAATGGGTTAGTTTGAGAATTTCAGTTTTTCACGTAATATTTTTTGGGGGAAGCAGATGTTGTGAGATTTGGGATAATAGAATTGTCCTGGCTTGTTCTTTTTGCTTCATCTGGTTTCCCTGATGAGGGGAACGGAGTTAAAAGGCATGAGGATTTTTTGTCAAAAGAAAGGGATGGCAAAATAAAACACCCGTCTTTTTTTTCTCTTTCATAATATGATCCTCTCTCTCTATAGAGATGTTAAGCATGTGGTAATGGTGATTTGAAACAAGTATTGTTATGTACATACGAGGATGTACTTGAGCAAGAGTGTAGACAAGGACAAGAAGGCAATAATTCCAAACAGCCTCTTTTATCTACTTTTTTCCCCCGAAAATCACAAACTAACAAGAGGATTTGTTCCATGTGGTTTAATTTTAGCCAAAAGAAAAAACCACTTGGCGTCTTCCTCTTCCGTCTTGTTTAGTTTTTTGAGAGCTTTACAGTGTCAATCTCAATCTTGAGTCAATTTCCTATTCTTCTTTTTTGGGGGGTTGGGACACAAAGGAAAGTTTGTTTACCTTTTGGAATGTGGAAAGTGGAACATTTCCAGGAGTTGGACGCTGATTAAAGAATTAGAAGCGAGTTTTTTAATTGAGAATTAATTAAGAGTTAATTGTGGAGCAAATGAACGTCTTGTGGTGGTTGTAATCAGTTTCAATATGAAACTGAAAATATTTGAAATCATTTTGTTAGTGTTTTCTTTTGAGTTTTTCTTTGTCAAAAGTCAAAATCTACTTCCGGGACATTTATCGGTTATTCCTATAGGTGATTACGAATTGCTTTTTCATTTTTTATGTTTAATTTTGTGCTTTTGAGCTTTTACTGTTAATTTTTAAGTCATTTAAGTTGAAACACTGAAAAAAAAATATTTTTTTTCTAGGAGGGTTATTTGAAACTGATGACGCGAGTGATGAAGCGGCAAAGTGAGTGAAAAATGTTCAAAGAAATTTTATTTTCTCTCCAAGTTGGAGACTCCAACTCGTTTTTGTCTTGAAATTATAACAGATTTACTTAATACAAAATATTTCTTATTGCAGAGTTTTCAAAAAAGCTATTGAGAGGCTCAATGAAGATTTTACAATCTTGCCAAGATCAAAATTTGAAGCCATCATCTCCAAAGTTGTTACAGCCAACTCTGCTCTTGCTGGAAATCATGGTATTTTTTTACATTTTCTAATTTCTCTATTAATAGAATTTGATCTACATTAATGAAACATCAACAATATATTTTAAATGTTTTCTTGTTTCGTTTGAATATAGTTTGCCAGATGTTGAACACGGGAGTGACTGCAATTTTTGGTCCACAGGTAATTAATTGTTGCATTGATAAAATTATTGTGTGAGTCACAATTTCTGAGTTTATGATCAATGAATGATAATGTTCCAGAGCCATGAATCAGCAGCTCATGTCCAGTCCATTTGTGATGCGTTTGAAATACCTCATGTGGAGACAAAGGTGATAAACTTTAAATTTGTTTAGGAACAATACATAGTAGTACTTTCACCAATTTCATTTGATAAATTCATCATTTTCATGATAGCAAAGTTTCTGAGAGCTAATCTTTCGTATGTTTGTATTTTAAAGTGGGATCATCGAATCAGAAAAGAAAATTATTTGATAAACTTGTATCCTCATCCACTGACGCTTAGTCGGGTAAGAACTTAAATCTTATTGTTAAAACTAAGATGCTTTCACGCGTATCAGATTGTGTTGTAATGACATAGTGACAAATTTCAGGCATACAGTGACTTGGTGGAGGCATTTGAATGGGACTCTTATGTAATTATTTACGAAAATGATGAAGGACTATTTAAACTACAAGATTTGATCAAAGCATCTGCTCCTCCAAGAAAAAGAGCACTTTTAAGACAACTTCCCGATGATTACAGGTAAATGTTGTAGTACATGTTGTATATTTTCGTGAATCATGATGATATTTATTAATTTGAATTGTAGGAAACTGTTCCGTGAAATTCTTCGAGAAACTGACATACAAAATATCATTCTGGATTGTGACGAATCAAAGATTTTGCAAGTTCTCAAGCAAGCACAGCAAGTCGGGCTAATGACGTACAAATACAGTTTCATTTTGACATCACTCGATTTGCACACAATCAATTTGGATGATTTCAAATTTACGGAGGGGAACATCACTGCACTAAGATTAGTTGATCCAGAGAAACCCGAAGTTCAAGCTGCTCTAAGGGCTTCTGGTATGTCAGCTATGCAACCCTCTCGAAATCAAAATCGAGGATCCTCTACATCACAACAACAACAGGGTCAGAGTCAAGCTAAAGGTCACACCTTTGGTGATATCCCAACGATGAAGGTATCCTTGCATTCCATTGTAATTTTACTTTAACTACAACATATTGAAATTAATTGATTATTTGTTTACTTTACTCGTATAGACTCAAACCGCATTGATGTATGATGCAGTTTATTTGTTGGGAAAGGCTTTACATGTTTTGGATAGTAGTCAACGAATCGATGTGAAGCGACTAAATTGCGAGGTGGGAGCTGAAACATGGCCGCATGGATATTCAATTATAAATTACATGAAGATGGTAAAACATTATTTATTTCATGCTTGTAAAAACTGGTGATGTTCCTATAATATATTATTTACTGGTATACATCTTTCCTTAATTTGTTTTTAGGTACAGCTACAGGGCTTGACAGGTGCTCCCTTTTTTTCTCTCACATTTTTCTTCGATTTAAAAAAACTGTTTGCTCCTCATTTTTGACTTCGTTCTTATTAATTATGGTATCATATTTACAGGATTAATTCAATTCAATACAACTGGATTTCGTACTGATGTTAGCTTGGATGTCATTCAACTAAATCGTTATGTAAATGAAATAATATTATGTATTGTTCATGTTCAATATTTGTGTAGTGTCTTTTTTTCAAATTACTAATATGATTGTGACTTCAGGGATTAATAAAAGTTGGGACTTGGGACTCGAAGGTAACATAAATACTGTTCGATTTTGCAATATCATACAATCACGCTAATAAAATAAATTGTTAATTGACAATTTTTTCAAATATTTCATGGCAAAGTTTGTATCATCAAAGTTCAACTGGATCAGACCCGTAATAAAGATATCACGAGAGGACGTGGAAACATTGGACATTCGGAATCGAACTTTCATCGTATCTACCATTATAGTAATTTCAAAGAATGATAAGCATACATAACTAAACTAAATGTAACTGTAATCTGGCTATCAATTAAAATATATTGTTTTAAAACTTTAGAATAATCCATTCACCATGTTGGCAAGGTCAGAGTTACCTCTTGTAGGGAATGCGAGGTAAGAATTTTGCCATTATGATTATTGATTTACAGCAGATTTCGATGATTCTTGAAGTCTAATAATGACACATTTTTCAGATACGAAGGCTTTGTTGTAGATTTACTGAAAAAACTTTCGGCAAGCCTTGGTTTCTCATTTATAATAAAGCCAGTCAATGATGGTAATTATGGTCAAAGAAATAAAAACACTGGTGAATGGAATGGCATGATGTCAGAAGTTTTGAATGGGGTAAGCAAACTGCAAAGTTTGTCATATAATTGACATAGGATGGTATAAGTAATTGAAAGGAATTTGGATGATTTCACAGGTAGCTGATGTCGCCGTAGCAGATTTAACAATCAATAAGGAACGACAGGAGGCAGTGGATTTTACTATGCCCTTTATGAGTTTGGGCATTTCAATTTTGTACGTCATTCCTAGTGCAAAACCTCCCAGGTAAGTATCTTGTACACCTTGGATTCACATCTGTTTCATAATTTCATGGTCATAATTTAACTAATTTAATATTTTACAAGTTTGTACTCGTTCCTGTCACCATTTTCTCTGGACGTCTGGATTTACATGCTGTTTGCGTTTCTTGGAGTCTCCATCGTTCTCTATATTTTGGCGAGGTATTTTTTATATGATTTAACATGATGTGTCATGTAATGTAACTGAGATTAACTCAAATATCATCAACAAATACAAAGGTTAACACCTTTGGAATGGGCAAATGTACACCCTTGCGTTAGTGATCCAGATGAACTCGTCAATCAGTTCTCGGTGGTGATTTTTAAAGCTTTATTTTATCGTTTATTATTATGTCTCATTGAAACCATTTCCTAATTCTTTTTTGCTTCATTCATTTGTCTTATGGTTTATTTTATGTCAATTTAATTTTTTTAATTTTATGTTTTTAGTTGAACAGTTTTTGGTTTACCATTGGTTCAATTATGCAGGTCAGTTTATATTTTCAGTTTTGGTCAAATTCCTTTCGATAACAATATGGTTTGAATCAGAGTGACTTTGTCCAATTATTTGTCATTTTCAATGTCAAATAACCAGGAAAAAATAACTACAGTTAGAAATTGTCGTCCATATTTAAAAATTCTTGTTTTAAATATTTTAGCAAGGCAGTGATATTGCGCCCAAGTATGCCAAATTTTCATTTCATAAAATTATGTCACATTTATTTTGTTTTTGACAACTCGGAAGTTGTGTGTTTTATAATACAAACTAGCAATGGTGTACAACAACAATAATCAATAACTGTTCACAATGTGAAATTACTGTCAACTAATTAATTAATTCGTGTGATGATGGCTATAAATTAAAATCAATAATAATTTAATTTACTAACATCCCCGTTCCGTAAATTGTTCTTGTAGAATTGCACCTAAAGAATGGGTAAATCCTCATCCTTGCAAAGATGACTCGGATGCGCTTGAGAATGATTTGAATATGTTTAATTCCCTTTGGTTCTCCATTGCGTCTCTCATGCAACAACGCAGTGACATTGCACCCAAGTAAACTAATAATAACTGTAACAGTTTTGTAGCTTAGCTTAACAGAATTTAAGTGTAATAGTTGGATCGAATTTAAATGTTTTTAATTGGGGGAATTGTAGGGCAGTGTCGACCCGAATGATTGCTGGTATCTGGTGGTTTTTTACACTAATTATGGTGAGAACTGTTTACTTGACATTTTGTACATTTCTGCAAATGTAAGAATCCAATAAATTATTTGCCTATTATGTTATCCAATTAAATAGGTCTCATCCTACACTGCCAATCTCGCCACTTTCCTTATTGTACAGGATTTGGACGTCACCATCAATAATTTGGCCGATTTGGCCAAACAGGATAAAGTCAAGTATGGCTGTGTGGGAACTGGAAGTGAGTCAATTCAAATAATATTGTTATTTTCATATGGGAAAAATTATTTGTTCATTCGTACGTGTATTTTTAAAATGTGCTTTTATGTATTTCTTGTGCAGCAACTGCCCAATTTTTCAAAGTAAGTACAACAAAATCTTAAAACTGTTGGATACCATAAATGAAGACATTATAAGAATAATTTTTTGTATTCTGTCGACAGGATTCTCCATTTGAATTGAATCAACAGATATGGAAAAACATATTGACCGGTAGTTTTTTTAATTGAATTTAAGCCAAGTTGGTCATGATACGATTTTATTGTGAACATGGATCTTCTTAATAATGTGTCTTTAATAAATATCGTTTGATCTGAATTTAGCTAATCCCAAACACCACGTAATAGTTAAAGACAACAAAGAGGGCATAGAAAAAGTCAAGAATAGCAAAGGCTCTTATGCCTTCTTCATGGAGGTATTGTCAATTGTGTTTAATATTTTGACTCTATTTAATTAACTCGAATATATACCATTTCTCATTTTTTTGGCTTATTTCTTTTTATTCAGAGCACTGTGATTGAATACACAATAGAAAGAGAATGTCAATTGGCTCAAGTGGGCGGTCCATTAGATTCAAAAGGTGAGAACATTAATTCTTCTCTATTGATTAAAGCATCTAATTCACGGCTCTAAATATAAATTTAAAATTGTTATTATGTTGTCACAAAATAAAGGTTATGGAATTGCACTACCAAAAGGTAAAAGATTTGAAAATAGTCTCACCTATTTTAATAAATACTTTCACGGTGACTTAATTTTATTCTTTCAGGCTCCAAGTATCTGCAGTCATTCAGCAGTGGCATTCTTCGACTACAAGAAGAGGGAGTGTTAGATGAACTGAAGCGAAAATGGTGGAAAGAAGAACGAAAGGACAGTGTTTGTTCGGTATTCATTTTTTCTTTTGGCACAAATTCATGTTTGTCAATCTTATATTTGTAGAAAAAAATATTCAAGTCACTAAAATATACAATACATTTTTAATCAGACGGGAGCTGAAGGAGATGCACTAGTGAAGCCCCTAAAATTGGCGAATGTTGGTGGAGTATTTGTGGTTCTTGTTGGTGGATGCTTATTTGCAGTCTGTCTAGCCATTCTTGAATTTTTATGGAAATCAAGAGAGCTCGCTAGTACAAAAGGGGTATATTTTTTGACAATGCAGAAATAAGTCCAACTTTCTTAAAAAATGTTTGGGAATAAATTATAATGAAATGAATATGATATTTCTTTGCAGGCATCCTACTGGGATGAATTAATGACAGAATTAAGATTTGCTCTGGCTTGTAGAGGAGACACAAAACCAGTGAGGAAGAAATTAACAACAGTTGACATTGGAAATAATACAAGTCATGGATTGGGTAGTAATGCTTACCTTGACCTTGCTGTCGACTCGTATGGTTTTCCCAAACTAAATAATCCAATCAATGGAACGTTGGATAAGGATGGATATACTTGATCTTTACGGAAATCTGGAACACCCCCAAGATGCATTTGTCATCTTTCAAATCAAGGCAGGATGCCTGGAGAGACTCCTGGTCGAGGTTCCAGATTTCCGAATGCTAATCATACAAGAGTTGGCAACTCTACCAACGACATGGAAATGGAGGTCTTTGAGTGCCTCAGTTCGGAGGTGTTGTGAATTTTTTTGAGAGAGAGATTTTCGCCATTGTGTGTAAAAATAATACAAATTTTATCATGTGATCAACTATAAAATATATATAAGTGAGTAATATTGACATTACCGTATATGACCCAATAGTACACCCGCGCACACAAACGTACCCTCGACCCCGCGTACTAGACAATGACTTTATGATTTTACCATGACATTTACAATACAAATCAATATTTATGTGTCAATGAGT
>JAQIVZ010000969.1:0-43972 GCA_034700945.1 Arrhopalites spinosus | reverse complement strand
AAGGGTACAGGGGGAGGCTAGCCTGATTGCGTGCCCTGAAAAACTCCCCTATCAAAACAAACTTTCAGCATGAAACATATAGGCATGAAACACACGGACATGAAATATAAGGGCGTGACACATATGGGCATGAAACACAAGGGCATGAAACATAAGGACATGAAACACAAGGGCATGAAACACCAACATGCCCATAGGATCAAACTCAACCAATTAATTTTTTATACATGAAAAGGAAAATATTTAATTCGCGTTAATGTACGAAGACTATTGATTGTTAATTTAGTTGTTAGTTTAATTACCTTCATTAAAATTTTATTCACATGATGATTTTTATCTTTGAAAAATCTTTTGAATTCCTGATAATCATCTTCATTTATTATCTGGAATTATCGCTTAATTAAATTACCGTAGTGCAAATATTTATGGCGACTTGCTTTGCACAGCGACTCTGGGGCGTAATACATTTAAATTAAAAAAGCAGACTGTTTAAATGCTCTTATATTTAATTTTTTAGGTGGGGTGCGGCTGATAATTTTCGGGGGTTTTACGGTATGCCGGGGGTGCGCAGGGGTGCGGGGGTGTGGGGGTGCGAATTAGCAACTCCCGACAAATTCGTTTTCGTTGATATTTCCCTTAGGAAAAAATAACATGGCTGGCAGTGCATACTTTCTTGCATGTTCAAAACGGTCTACTACTTTCGGGCATGCTTCGCCATTAATACAACCAATTTTGAAGTTTTCAGTTCCCTTAAGGGCATCAGCGATGACAATTGTGTTATTCTGAAGCGAATCACCAATACTCCCTCGACCATAAAAGACAACAAGCCAATTTGTCACCTCGACTTCCATTTTCATTTCCCAAGTGGCGGCTGTCAATTCTTCTGAATTAGGACCCCCAAACTGAGTGAAACTGAGGGTGTTTTTATCAGCATCCCTTTCCATCATTGTATTGACCCATTACAAAACATTGGATGTTGATACCATGCGGCCTTCCATGAATTCTTGGCTTCCCTTGGGATTCACCCCGTACCGCTTGTTGAAAAAAACGATGGTTGGAAAGTTTCTAACTTGAGGAAATTTTCGAGCGGTAAACGCATTATTGCGCTTGCCGATATCAATCGCTCCAACCCGCACGTTGGTGCCATTTTTATGGAGAGAATTGGCGACTTCAATGAATCTATTTTGAAATTGGTGCGAAAACCCACTTTTGAAGCCATAAAATATTACGATCCAGTTTGAATCTGGAAGACCCCCGGTGACTACGGGTTCAAACGTATCGTCGTCAAGTTCAATAGAGTTTTGGCCCCGTACCCCTATATTTAAAAAATAAAGCCATAGAACAAATTGACACAGTTAATCTGTAATTTAAGTGTGTAATTTCAAATAAGTTTGACTGTTTTCTCGGACGTAGATTCTGCAAGGCCAAAAACAAAGAGACACGTGATAGAAATCAGGTGGCAAGTTTTGAACAATCCTTTCATCTGTGCAAGAAAAAAAGAAATAATTCAAATTAATGTTAAGTTTTCGAATTTAAAGTGTTTCGTACTTACATTACTGACCATGGTGATAATTGATAGTGATGCAAGTTGATGGTAAAAAGTTTCAGTAGATTTAGGATTTGAGCAGTCAGAACATTTCCTTTTATAGGAGACTAGACAGTCATCATTGGTTCATCTCCAGACATTTAATAATGAAAGCCACAAAAAAATTGATTCAATGCCAAGTGCATCAATAGAATTAGTTTTCATTTTAAAAGATTCAAATTAGACTAATTAATTTTACTTGTCTCACTTTTCCAAATCCAGATGCTTCACTCACAACTCACCAGTTTCAAATTGCAAAATTGTGACAACGAGACTTGCACAAAGACCTACATCTTAAGCATTTTAATTGTTTAGGAATTCTTTTGTTGATCCAATTTTCTGTCTAGAATATGTAATTGGCTTTTTCAAGAGACACCAAATTGAAGTCTGTTTAAATAGGATGTAGTTATTTTTTAATGGACTATGAAATTGACAAATGAGTCATTAATATTTTTTTTATTCCACTGCATTTTATGGTAGCTGGGAGGAACACGTGGAGGATAAAGGTAAACGAAGAATAAAAGAACCAAAAAAGTGAAATGCAATGAAAATAATTAACAATTACACTTAATTGTTGTGATTTTTTTAACAAAACGTCAGAGCACATAGAGAATCCCAAGCTTGGAAAAATTTCAAAAGCATTTACTCTTAATTCACCAGACAGGTGAGACTGTCACATTTTTGACTTTTTAGATTATATTTTTGCAAAAACAATCTCCTTTAATCATGTAAATTCTATCAATTCATTTAACTAATCTTGAAAGGACAATAAAATTGTCTTACTGAAGTATGTATTTATTCTCGATCGTAACTTTAGAACTCTAGAGGCGGTACTGGTAAATTGAAAAAATTAATTTCTACAATTTGCTAGTTAGCTGAAATTTTATTAAAATTTATCGGTCAAGTTCAGTAGGCCAATAGGAAGGTCAGAGATGGAAGGAGTGGAGAGGAAGGGGACAGACATGCAAGTATTTTGTCAAATGCCATATAACCCACTTTTTTACTCCACCACGGACTGTTTCCGTTGCCGTGTTGTTGGTGAAGTAGAAAAAAAAACAAAAGTGGTGCATTCCAGTTTCATAATTTTGACTTGTTTAATTAAGGCTGAATAAAATAGAAATAATTTCGATTGTTACTGTACAACGAGGATCAAACCTATTTATTTCGTAAAATTATAGAAACAGTTTTATCATGAAACCAAGTACTTTACAATGGCACTTATAATTCTCTTAATTTGTAAAAAAAGTAAAGAGTATTTAAATACGCATCTTAAGCTCATATGTCATTCTAGTTGACTTTGGGAAATTGTCAAAGGGGATGGAGATCAGGAACTGCGGAATAGACTATGGAGACGTTTGCCTTTGCCGGGCTTCTCACAACAATAAAAAGGAGGGCGTAGAGGACAAAAAGGAGCCCCATGACAATAAAAATGTAGGAAATTCCATTTATGGCATGGGGCAAGTAAATTGTCAAACATTTTATGAGGAACCCATGGTGCGCGTCTATGCGCAGTGATTGTTTAAACCACATGACTGGAAAGTACGTCCTAGGAACTCTTTCAAATAATCTACAAATTCAAATAATCTCGGTCATTCCTTGTCCCTTTTTTGTAATTTTTTTTCCACTTACGAGAATCCTTCAAGTTCTTCTATGAAAACATTTATTTGAAAAGCCGCGTTTCCTCTTAGCGGTACTCCCAGTTTCTAGAATAAAAAAGCGCAGATAATTTACATATTTTCTTGTCTCTTAAATAATTAAGTGAACTCACGGGATGAACTTCAACAAAAGTTTGGTGTTCAAAGCCGTCAGGGCGCATGCCGATCACTGCGTCGTGGTAAGAAGGATGCGCTTGGTAGAAATGGGGAAGTGACAAAAGAATTGCCGCACCCCATCTACAATTTAAATTTAAATTTTTAAGTAAGCGCGCATTTTAAATTATTTTATAAACAAATATGGACTAACTTGCACGCGGACAATTCCATGACCCCCGAAAGGGGACACTGGCTACGGTCGTTTGAAGTACAGAAGCACCTGGTGAATATTTAGGTTTAATTAATTGAATTTATAATAATTATATAAACTTACCAATTATTGGGATCTATACGACCATCAGCCAAAATATCATTTCTCGCCGTGTAGCGATAGGCGGGAATTCCGTCAACTTTTGTGACATTCTCAAAGGGGAGAGTGAAAGAGCGACAAAATTCTCCACTGAAAACGTCCAGAGATTTATTGATTCCATTGCGCACAGCAAATAATTCCCCAGCTGAGCCATTGATGGCGCCACAGTGGGATTTAAATATATCAGTCTTGTTTTTATAGTCTAGTTGAGCCAATTCTCCAATGTGATCCAAGTCCCCCATTCCTGTCCTCATGTTGAACATTCCATCGTAGTCTGCTGACCCATTTCTCTAGCAATAGAACACAACAATTAAATTTTCAATATCTCCAATTATGAAATTTAATTGTGGTTAAAAACTTACACCATAAAAGAAGGCAAATTTTAGCATGGGAATGTTGATGGGGAACATGCCAGGAGGGAGGATGGAGACAAGGCGGAGCATGCGATCATCGTAGCCTTCGAAGATGAGTTGATGTACCGTCGGCTGCACAAATATTTTGGGATCTGTTCCCTGTATTGCACTATCTACTATTATTTTGGTGAATAAATCCAAGTGAGAGCACGCGTACTGTGCAATCTACGAACAAATTATCCTTTAAATTATTTTTTCAAAAAATGAGAATCTCAAAGCAACGTAAAAAATGAAAGTTAATTTTTCCAAATACTCAAAAAGAATGGCATGAAATGATTTGAATTTGTTATAAAATTTAAACTAACCGCTCCAACAATATTGACAGTGGTGATGACGTCACTGTCACTACCAACACTCATTGAAGGCTCAAAATGCCAAGTCCGGTTTTGACGAAATGTCACTGTTCCATTTAAGGGGTTCCAAGCGTCCACAATTTTTTTTCTCGTTTCCCTTCACAATTTCGCATTTATGAAATTTTAATTATCTCAAAAAATTAATTAGCAAAATAATAATTAAAAAATATTCTACACTGTACACAATTAACACAATTAACAAAATTAGCAGTAAAAGCCCTTGAATGCACACCAATTAAGGATTGTGGCCTTACCTGTAAACATAAGGACCAACTTCCTTAAAAATGGGTTTAGTTCCCGCCCTCCCAAGATCGTCTGGATTAGACCAATTAAAAAAATAAAATTCCATGTAAATTGGAATTGGAATGTCCTTCCAAACTTTAAAACTTGTCGACGTTTCCGACAAAATCAATTCCTATAAAATTAAAATTTCCAAAAAATATTTCAACCAACTTCTCACAAAATCAAACTTTTCCAAATTTAATTGGCACTCACATGGTCAACCATAGAGTCAAAAAAATGGGGCCAATGAATCAAAATCAAAACGCCTAATCCCACCAAAGTAAATCCGAGCACAGCCAAAATCCTTGGCTTAGTTTTCCATTTCTTTTTAGGGGCGCCATTAGGACTACTGACTGTCCACATTATGTAAATGACTGCATACAAACTGTGCGTCTGAAATAAATTAAATGCAGTTGATGCATCCACTTAGTCGTCTCCTAATCCTCCAAAGTTGATTGTTCCAATTAATTAATTTATGTTGATAAACTTGTTCCAGTTCCACTCTCATCCAATCTCAGACTGGACAAATGGCTACCACTGAACTCTCCCCCTGAATAAAAAATTGGGGGGATTGACGTCTAAATTTAATTTTTATTAGGCTATCCTGCCAATCAATGGAGCATCTTACGTAACACAAAAATTAATTGTGAGCACTTGAGACAATCTATCCCCACAATCACTCTCCCTCATTCTTTTTGGACTGTACAGCATGCCGGAGAATTTACTTGGTGAACCGGTTTGTGATCACAATCCATTCCAATTCCTGCAGCAAAAAAAATTCATTGAAAAAATAAGATGCGCCATGACAGTGATTCAAATGGCGTGTGAAATTGACATTGAATTGTGGGTTTTTCCTCCCTACGACAACTCTTGAAATGCGGAAACCATCTTTTTTATCAAAGAAAATGGGGGTGGGGGAGAAATGGTTAATCAAGTACTTATAGTTTTATTATCTATGATTAACTATTTTACAATTATTATTTTAAATTCCTATAAAATTTATGACGATCAATTAGACGCCATTTGAATAATTCTCAGGCCACTTTACTCTTCAAGTTTTTTGCCCTTCATGATGGACTGCTCTAATAAAATTAGACTGTAAAAATGGCAGTTTTCTAAGGTGGGAACGGGCAGAAAACAACTTTTTTTTAGAAAATATTTTACAAAAAGATGCAACAATGTCAAATTACAACCTTGTTTGTATAATTTATGGGATTTTGGCCTGAGAGTTTGGAGAATTTCTTGGAATTTGAAGCCGGATTCAGGAAAAATTGATGAATTTGTGGGGATTCACTGGCTAGTCATGACGATCATTGGAAATTTTCTCATAATGGCCGTCGAGTCACTTGGATACAAGGTGACTGGGTTAAATTAATGACCTTTAATAAACCCTGGTTATTTTGAGTTTTGGCCTTGTCGCCGTGGGTGGTCTTGGGTCATGACATGAGTGGCATTTTTATGACTTTGACGTCATTCTTTTAACTTTTTTTAAATTACACTTTCTACAATTAAAAAATAATTCTTTGTTAGTTGACTCTGACTCAGAATACTCGAAGCAATTTAAGTTAAATATTTTTTTAATAGTAAAATTATTCCATAAAGTTGCTTTCTGAGACAAAGACAATTTTTTTTGTGTGGATGAGGAGCAAAACGTGTCTCTGACAGTCTCTATATTTTTGAAGAGCCTAAAGCCATTAAAGTCGTTTAAGAGCTTGTGCGTGTTAAATTGGGTTGTAAGTGATTCGATTAATTATTTTTAAGAGTGGTTTGTGAAAATTGTGTTTACAATTGTTCAAGTAGTATTTTGTATGATAAAAATTGATTTGAATACTTAATTGTACTATTAAATGAAATAAATGTCTACGCTTTTAGACACTACGATGGTCTTTAAGGTTAGACAAAGGAGACAAAAAGCAATAAATAATTTAAGAGGTGGAGACTTGCATTCTTTTATGGTTACCCTTGATTGTAAAAAAAAGTTGTTTGTCCAGTTTTATTTGTGGAGTCTCAGTTTATAAATTATATAAATTATATTCAATGCATAAATAATAATTATCTTGTGGTTTTGCATAAGCTAAATATATGTACATTTCCCACGGACCTCCAAAAAAGGTCTTCATTTGTATTTGCTCACAGTCTGAGGCCAGTGGGGATGGCAAGGCTTGATTTATGTGAATTTTTACCAGTTCTTTTTGTTCTCTACAATCTTTACATTGTTTACTTAAATATTTGCAAATGATTTTTTGCTCTAATTAACTCATACAACATTAAAAATTAATTTCTTGATTTGTATCATTTCTAAAAAATTAACATTGAACAACTAGTTAGAGGTCACTTTGAGTACTATCAAAATATTTTCTTTTTTTGGATGATTAATCATAATTAATAGAAATAAACTTTGCAACATTTTCATAATTTGAATTAAACTCTGGAGTAAACATTTTGAATGTGTTCAAGTTCAAGGTCTTGAACTTATTTAAATTGCTTGATTGGGCTGGCGTGTTAACTATTAACGTCTTTGGTCTGGGTTCAAGAATTTAATTGCCAGGCTGAGAGCAAATAAGATTAAATTTTTGGTTCATCAAACTCCGTTTGCCATTTAAGTTTGAGCGATTTTGGTCACAAAGGGTCAAATTTATTAACATTTGAGCCTTAAACCTGCCCATGTTTTTTGAAATTGCCGCTCAAATTGATATCCTTGAAAATTGGTTTTTATATTTTATCCTCTCTTCAATTATACGGGGCTATAATTTGGAAACGTACGGTAATTACAAACTCTTTTAGGATAAAAACGGGCTGATCGAAATGGAAAACTAAAAATCCGCCGACACCACTTTAGGAGGAAATATTTTTCAATCGGCGTGCAACTTGGGTGACAAATGAGAATGACAACTTAAATTAAAATCAAAATCTCTCAACGTCAGTTCTATTCCAATAATCTAACTGCTACAAAAAAAAATTATGCCTCAGCGAGAGAATAAATCACACAGATAAATGTATTTGGTGTTTAAGTAGTCTGCGCTGAAACTCGGGGATTTTTTATTTTTTTTTCTTTTTTGGGTAGGTTTTCACTGGCCTACTCTTTTTGCCTAATATTTTGTTACTCTCTCTAGAACAAAAAGAGTTAGTTGAAGAGTCTCTCATGATCAACAATAGTCCAAGCATTTTTGTCTTTATTTAAAACCCTTCTCTCTTCTACAATAGTAAGTAACTATTTGTTTGAGGGCCAACTCTTTTGAAAACATTTTAAAGGTTGAACGCCTTTCATTCAATTCCAAACTTTTTTGTTTTATAGGTTTACGTAGTTAAGTTGCTTTGGTTGTCAATTTTGAGAGTTAATAATTTTAACTCTCAGAATTTCATTTGACATTTGAACTTAAAACGCAATGACATGAAATGTTGAATAATTTTTAATCTAAAAAAATTAATTGATGCAATTTTATTTCAAGAGTTGAAAAAGTAAAACGTTTTTCTGAGGTCGCTACTCAAAATTGAATTCTTTAAAATTTAAATTTTAAGATTTTAGCCCCTCCCCAACTATGACCTCTCTCCAATAATTGGAGAGAGGTTATAATTATAATTATTATAATTCAAAGACGTAATTTTGTCGTATATAATTGTAAACTTTGAACTTGTTTTCATGTTTTATAAACAAAAAACAACTTGAAATTCCCCTCTTAGTCTGAGCTTTCAACTTGTTCATATTTATTGATTCTTTTACATTTACTTGTGTCAATACTTGAATCATCTCAAGTTTGCAAATTTCAGCTGTCTTTTTGCAAAAAAGTATTTGACTAAATTTGACGTCACTTTAGTTTTTAGTCTGCGCCCAACCCCCACAGAATCATCTTTCAATAAAGTGGACCCAATTTTTTTTTATAAAAATATTTATTTTAAAATTCCAAATGTCAACTTTAAAAATAGTTTTAATTTTGAACCTCATTTACTTTTCCAAAGGACTTGTAAAACGAAAGCAGAAAGACCATGAAAAAATAAGTAAAAAATTGTACACATTTTTGGAATTATTTCACAATTCTTCGATCCAATTAATAACATGGACCCCCAGATGGAAGGATTTCCTTGAAATTGAATTTTTTGTTCATTTTAATTTTGGTATAAATTCCCCCATTCTGATTCACCCTAAATTAAATTTTGAAGGTCAAGTAAATTCTAAATTCAAACTTTCCGCCTTAACCAATTTCCACAATTTCCGTTACACTCATTACCACTGTCAATTTTATTTACATGACTACACTGACGAAAAACCTTCCGATAAATTTAACTTTGGCATGCAAGAAATTCATGGGGATATTTTTACCCTTGGAAAAAATCCGGATTATATTTCAATTTTTACTAAAAATCCTGTACTCAAATCCATAAAAACCGCTTCAAAAATGTTTCCAACAATCACCACAATCTCCACCACCGCCAAATTTATTTTAATTCGTCTCTACCGCTCTACAACCCGCATCGACATGATCTGCATTCACTGTGGCAAGCCCCGGGGAGTTGACATTGAACAACGTCAAAATGATTCTTTGTGGCTTACAAGTACTAGTAAAACACGCCGAGGTAAATTGTATCCAATTGTCAAATTTACCCGCCAAAATTTGAACCACCTGGCCACCCTCATGGATAAAAACTTGAACCAGGTGGGCGTGTGGACCACCTCAAACTTCATTGACCAATCTTGTAGTCCTTATTTGGAATCAATGAACACACCTGCCATCGCATGTGCTCTCCTCACAATCAAAAACTATTTAAATTTCACATTGCCGCGTCGGCAACAACTATATAAATACTTGGGCGGGGCTCATTCTGCGCATGTTCGTAGTGGCAGCTTCGCCGACCATCACCTGACCAACTTGGTGACCACAAAAATATCCCGGACTGTTTACAATTGGATCGTTTTTGGTGAGAAATTTTACGGCTATAATTTTGTCCTTGTGGTCGACATTGACTCCATTAATGTCTCAGCCCTCTGGCGGGCTCTCGATGGCTACACTTGGCTATTTTTTCTTGTAACAACAGCGGGCATTATGGGAACTCTGTACTTTATGCTTTCCAACAAGCACAAGGACAAATTGACCTTGACCATGACAATTATTTTACCATTTCTTGTCGATCATAGCGCCCTCCCGGGGAAAAATTGTTTGAAAATTTTGAATTTGAAGGTTGTCATCATGGTCATGATTTGGGCTCACATGATTTATCTTCTCAGTAGTTATTACAAAGGCGCCATTTTTAGCTTACTGACCACCACAACAGCGCCCCCAGTACCACAGAGTTTGGCAGACATTTTAGAGAGCGGAGAATTTGTATTTACAACTGCCTCCTACACTGAGAGACAAGACCCACTCCACATAAAATGTTCACTAATTCACGCGACTATCTCGGAGATTTTTGAAATTGCCGCCGATGAAGGAATTGACAACGACCACCCGGAGACACTGGCCATTTTGAAGAAATTCCAAAAACGATTGGTTTTTAAAAATGAGTCAATCGAACAACTTGTTTTTACTCAATCTTTAGAAGGCGGGCATTTTAGGTTGGGGAATAAATCAAAATTACCCGAGAATCAAATTTATTTGAGTACTCAAGCACATGTTCGGTTGTACACTTTACTCATGAAATCTCTCTCAAAAAATAATTTAATTCAAATTGGACCACCCATCAATTTATTTTTACAAAGAATTCCATTTTTGGTTCGTAAAAACTTTTTTGTGGACCCCTTCACCCGCGCTCTAGCCCAAATAGTGGAATCCGGGCTGTTCAATTGGTGGAAGAGTTATTTTAATGCCGGCACAAAAGTGGAACAATTAAAACAATTTATTTGCTACAGAAAAACGGCGCGTACACTCAAATCAGGTCATTTTGGAATGGGTCAGTTGGAAAAACAATGCGAGGAGGAGGATAAGCCCCAGGGACGCAATATTTTGCCTTTGATTTTAGACAATTCAGAGGAAACCGCTGGGGGGACGGGACAACAAGGGAGTGATTGGAAGGGGGATCGGGGTGTGTCATTGAAAGTGAGCCGAGTCATATTTTATTTGTGTCTTCTGGGAGAGGCCATTGGACTTATTTCCTTTCTTGTGGAAGCAGTGGCTCTACGAATAATTCTTTTTTATTCCCCATCATTCACAATTAAGTTTACTCATTTTAAATAGCAAATGCACACTTTATCTAAATTCTAAATATTACACTCTATTTAAATTTGGGCAAAGGTAAATAAAAAAATTTTGACGTTATAATTAATCTAGTTATTCCATATTAAGAGTAGAGATTTTTTTCGTATGGATTAACGCCGTTTCACCAAAGAATCCTAATTGGAAACTGAAGACTTCAAGAAGAGAAGCAGTTGTTGCCCTTACAACCAACGTAAACGATCAGACGGTTCATTGTAGGCCCTCAAAAGATGAACAAATGTGAAATTTGATGTGTAGGTTAATAATTGTGAATTCACTCCATGAAAGCGTCCAAATTTTTAAAATGAAAAAATCGATCTTTTGGTTTTTTCTCAGGTTATGAGGGCTGTAGTGAGCTCAAATAGAAAAACAACGTCAATTTTTCAAATAGAAAAATTGACAGGGCCAAGAGAAGACTTTTGGGAAGCCTTATACACTGTAAAATGGAGTCAATGTGGAGTAACACCTAAAATTGACAAAAGCTCGACAGTACAGTACAGTTCAAAATTGGGATTAATACTCTCAAAGTCAATAAAATAATTATATTTAGTCGTTAATAGTCACATTTAGGCTAATGTCAATTATACATGTATACATGTATAATGGAGGTAGTAGTAGTAGTACGCATGAGCTAGAAAAAGAAAACAAAGAAACAAAAACCGTTACTCAGAAGCGTTGTATCTTTAAAATTTTGAAAAGTGAATATGCAGAAATAAATCAAATCGGCGTCAAATTCCTTCAAATAATTCACTTCAAAACAAACGTATTATTTCCTAAATTAAGTAAAAAATTATTTGAACATCTCACAATTTATCAATTTAATTACAATAATTAATCAAATCAAAAATGGAAATCAAAAGTTGGGCATACAGTCAGAGACAATGGTCACAATGAATTAATCCATATTATGGATTAATCAAATAGTAGTGAGTTGTTAATTTAAGCATGTTGGAATTTTTATGCCAAAGAACATTTTTATAGGCCCACGTTGACAGTCTCGAGTCTAAATTAAAGATGCGCCAATGAAGGTTTGGACGAATGGAAAAATAAATTGCGCAGTACATTTACAATATTTTTTAAATTTTATTTTATACAAATAACCTGTAATTCATTAACAGTAGTTTGGTATATTATAGAGATAATTCTAATTCTCCCTTTCCGATTTTGATGAGGTTTGATCTAGCCGTCTTCATAATAGAAATTACAGATTTTTTTGGAATACTTTTCAAAATATTTCTATAAACACGCTTGAGTCCATTCAAATTTTTGATTGAGTTTTTGTGGGTAGAGTATCTACTTTTGCATGCACCCCAAAAAGTTTCAATTCCTCTTGCTTGTGGAATGTTGAGAGAATTTTGGTCCATGGGGACAAATTCTATGTTTTGTTCATGCAAGTAGTCTTTGATATATCCTTTGTAATGAGCTCTAGCTCCATCAGGCTAAAATAGAGTTTTATCTTTTCGGTGATACTTATTGATGAATGGGATCAAGCCACGTTTAATACAGTGATTCAAATAAATGTCACCGTTGACCATCTTGTCAAAAAATATTGGATCGGACACGTGTCCATTTTCATCCATACAGTGCCACATCATTATCTTTTTAGGAAATTTTTCTCTACTTTTTCTTCTAAAATTTAAAGGAACACTGAGTCTTGAAGAGGAGTGGTAATACTTCCTTCCACTATGTTGATTTGGATTCAAAGTGAAATATGACTCGTCATCAATGATGAGTTGTCTATCTTCTCCGGACGGCACAAGTTTTCGGTATATTTTCCAGCTGTACTTCTTGGCTCGTTCCTTCTGGTCCTTGATATACTTGGGGGCAACTTTTTTTGTATAGGCTTTGAAGCCAAGTTTATGTACTTTAATGTGACTGACTGTTGACCTTGGGATTCCCAACTCGTTGGCCACACACTGAACTGTCTTGTCGGGACACCATTCGAACTTTCTCCTCACCCGGGCAACTTTCTTTTTTGATCTATCTGGGACACCCTTCCCATAATTTGAGTCAACTTGAACGGATTTAGTCTTATCATACTTTGATAAGATGTTGTATATAGTTGATTTTTTAAAATTATTCTTTTTGTACTTAGCCCACACTACACTTTTGTTAAAGTTGGCCTAACTTTTATGTTTGTAATATGTCATTTCTGACACTATCCGGTAAAGGTCCAGGCACTTTCACTACAGTTTATTTATCAAATTTTTTTTGTTGTTAATTACAAGCATATACTACGCAATAATTAAAAACATTCCATAATTACCACGCAATTAATTTTTCCGTTCGTCCAAACCTTCATTGGCGCATCTTTAAATTAATTAAAATTAAATTGTTATGAAATATTTGGTCATTTTGAATTTAAGGTCTGACCTGAGCGCAATATAAAAAATTCATGATGTCCATGATTGTATTGAGAAGATGCCGTACAAGGTCAAAAATAAATAAATATGTCAAGCAGAGCATCACACAAAAAACCCAGACAAAAAAGACGAGCTCTACATCTGACTCGTGAAACGACAGGGGCTTGAAATCTTGAACCGTCTCATCTTCCACACTTTCAAAATCAGAGCAACTTTTAAGAAATCAGGGCTAGGTACAATTTTTCAGAAAAAGGGCACTTTTTCAAAAGTCACTACGTACAAAAATTTCAAAAGAGCATTTTTGACGACAAAATTTCCACATTTATGATTTTTTTGTTGAAAAAGCCAATTGGATGCTCAAAATTATCAGGAACAAACTCTCCTCTCGTTCCTTTTAAAAATGTCATCCAGTGAGCACTCTACATATGATTTTGTTAAAATTATAATAAAAAATTTCGTGTAAAAAATGCCCTTCAATTAATAAATATAAGCCCGGGCTAAAAAATGTGAAAAAGGGGCCCGTAATTTTTTACACTGTATTACAATTAAAGGCACTGCCACCCAACAACATAGACAAAATAAAAGACTCAAAAGTTATTGTTCTTCACTTTTGCTTTGGCTGCATGGGTTACCCTAACTTTGGTTAACTATTGCCGTCCTTTTTACGTTTTCTGAAAATAATTTTGATGGAGAATCAAGTACTGTGTAACACACATTTTTGTGAATTCCGTGTTATCAGAAGCTATTAAAAAAGTGCATTAGGCATGAGATGGCTGCCCAAAAAGTAAAAAATGCGAAAAACATTTTTAACACAAAGGCAATAATTTTAAAAGGGCATTTCACTACGTACAGGTTTTGAGGGCTAGGTACAACTCAATTGTACCTAGTTAACATGTTAAAAGATGCTCTGTTCAAAATTCCTCATCATTCCTTTCTCTTCCACAGGAAACCGAATTTCATCCCATTCCTCCCACAACCCGTAAATCCGAGAACTCATCAAAGTTCCCATACGATTTCCCATCCAATTTGGGTGATGCTGATCCAACCCATGAAAAATGATGGAATATTTGTACTCCATGTACGAGTCATCACAGAAAGCTTTTCTGTTGTGGAAATATTTCAGGCTAAAATTGGTCCTCATTTCCATTTTGAAAAAATTCCAATAAAATTCAAAATCTTTGGTTGGCGTCAGTAGTATCGTTTTTCGTCGACCAAGGGTCGTCCTAATAAGTTGGGGTAATTGTGCAGTACATGTTCGAATTGTATTTAGTCTTGAAGTCCACGCCATAAAACTTTTGCACGTTTTCAACTTGCTCACATTGAGAATTTTGAAAAAGAGCGCTCTCTGCAGTTGGACAATCTTCTAAACAATCTGGTTGGACGTAGTACAAATGTTTCCATTCTCATAGAAATATTTTTGTTAGTAGTTGGTCGTAGAGACAGACCAAGTTGAATAATTCTAGCGGCATAAAATAATCCACGTGACAAGATTCGCTAGATGCCGCATAGTAAATTTGAAACCGGCCATTATTCAAAAACTCATTAGCCAGCTCCCAAGGGGCTTGGAAGGGGTACTTGAGAGTGTACTCTGATTTGATAATTCCTTTGTATGAATTTGTGAGGATGAGGCCCATAAGGAGCCAAATGACCAAAATTTGGTTGAAGGTTCGTGTCAAATATGCCGGGATAAATGGCGTGTGAGGCTGCTCGATTAAAAGTCTGTACACCCACAGAAGACCCCCCAAAAAATTTCGTAATTTTGACTCATTTAATCTAAAATTGTAAGAACCGAGAAAGACTCCCGTCACAATGGAGGAAATAAAAAGACCAATCCAGATCATTGGCTGAAAGGGAGTGGCATAAATTTCCAAAGAATCTTTGACCCGATGGACACTATCCGCCGTTATGAATTTGTAGGTCAATTTTCCCGTTAAAAATGTTGTACAGTGAAAAGCATGATAACGTTCGTTGATGTCATTTTCAATCATTAATAAAAGATCCCATTCGACATTTCTATGCTCTCCATAAAATGTCTTCAGGTCAGTGGTCACATTGAGGCCAAAGGTCAAAAAATTTAAAGTGGATCTTTCCATATTTGTGGGATTCCATCTACGCAATGGATCCGTAAATTTACGAAGCCATTTTACCGACTCATGAGCGGGACAAGATCAAAATATTCAGGTAGCATTTAACATGCTTCGAGTCACGAAGGACACTGATGCTGGTCAGGTCAATATTTTCATTGAGGTCAGTAGAATTTTTGAAGTTTACATTAAACATGTAGTCCCGGGTAAATTGGGTCACATTGGAGATTATTCCCAGGGAAATTTTGATGGAGGAGTAGAAATCTATTTCATTTTTTTCTAATGGAGATTTAATTTCAGTGAAAAGGACAAAACAATTTAAATCAAGGATGGTGGGATTCAAATCAATGTATTTGAATTTACTGCCCGCCAAAAAATTAATTAGTGTGTTCCCTGTGGTCAAAAGATTGAAGAGCAACAAGCTTGTCGTCCAAAACTGGATCATTACATTTAAACTGTGATATGATGTGTACAATTAATTTAAATGACGAAACTACTCTCAAATAGTTATGAGTGTTTAAAACATGAGCATAAATTAAATTGAATTTTTTAGCGGATGCCTTTTGTTGGCTTCAATTGTAAACAACATTTTGTCAAAAATCAAAATGACAAGTTACAAAAATTGTCAAGTTGAGTTTCTTTTGAAACATAAAATATAATAAAATTTTAGTTTTTTTTGACGTAAAAATTTCAAAAGCCTACTTAAGTAGCTAAAAGTAGGAGGTTATTTTTCAAAGCCGACTACACTGTTTTTTTTTAAAAAAAAACAAGTTTATGACAACCTGTCCATAACAAGAAATGAATAATTTAAAAGTACTTTCTCTTTGTAAATCACACGAAAAACATTTAATTGACAATTTTACAGTTTGCCGGGCAAAAAAATCAAATTAATAATTACTAATTTTATTAATGTTTCAATGGAACCATTTACTTGATAACTGGCCCATATACTGTTCCTTGTTTTACTTGGTTGACACTCTCGGGTGAAATTCATAGACCTTTGGCTCCCCAAATAAAACTGTTTTCCTCTTATGTTCGTTGGCATGGAAGAGTCAGAGGATCATGGAGAGGTAGTCACATTTTTGTTGGGGAGATTGGAAGGGGATCGGTGTGTGTCATTGAAAGTGAGCCGGGTCATATTTTATTTGTCTTCTGGGAGAGGCCAAGATTTTGACCAATGTATTCCAAAAGAATATGGGAAACAAACAACACCTATAACTTAAAGACTTTACAAAAGGTTGGAAATTCCATTGAACGGCGAAGAAGTATGATAAAATGTTGCTTTAAAGCAAGTTTTAATTAATTAGTTCTATCAGCTAAACAATAACAATTATTTGAAAATTTTCAAAAATTCAATACTAAAATTTTTCTTGTGTTTATTTCACATATCTCATTATCGTTTTGAGTTGACAAGGTGGAAGGTATACACAATATGAAAGAGGGTTGCAAGTCAGAAATAAATCACAAAAAATCGAATAATTTTCATGCCACGCGTTTCCACATTAAGTCTTCTTCAAGTCAATGTCAATTATATTATGAGATTATAATGAAGTAGTAGTACGCATGAGTAAGGAAAACAGATCGCTGGCCTTCAAACAAATTGACCAATGTGCAAAATCACCTAAATGCGAAAATGATTAAATGCAAAATAACGTATGTGTACTGTCTCCACAAGTTCAGATAGGTTATTTTGCATTTAAGCATTTTCACATTTAGGTGATTTTGCATTTCAACGATTTTGTACTTTGGTCATTTTGCTTGAAGGCAGGCGAAACAAAAAAAAACACAAGCGCCATTGCGGATCGTTTGGAAGTCTGGATCTTAAGACTGTTAGAGCCTGAATGGGCAGAAATAAGTCAAATCGGCGTCAAACTCCTTCAAATGCTTGACTTCAAAACAAAAATATTATTTCATAAATTAAATAAAAACTTATTTAAACACCCCAAAATTAATTTACCAACTTAATTACAACAATTAATCAAGTCAAAATTGGAAATCAAAAGTTGGGCATACAGTCAGAGACAATGGTCACTATGAAATGAAGCGGAGAATTTTTCTCCAATTGTAACCAAAATATACAAATTATGTCAAATATTATTCAACACCATATACTCCCCTTTCTATAACTAATGCAAGGAAAAGGGAGAAATTATTGATTTCAGAAAGTGTCATGAACTATTTCTGGTTATGAAAAAATTATTTTAACTTGAAAGTCAAAATAATTTTAATTTAATTTTTGTTCGAGTTGGACGCCACTCGTACTCTTTGTCTTTCTCGAAAAAGATGCATAAAAATCCTAGTTTTGTTTTCATTGAGTTCCCCATTGTACAAAGCCGCAATTGTAATCTTAATGCAAAGTTAATTATTAATCACAATTAATTTTTTATGTTTCTTCAAAAAAATTACCGAGGAATGCAGTCATGATTACTAACTGGAGGGAATTTCTCTGACAAGTCAAGGTTTCCCCATTTGTTTCAATGGGGGAATATCTCAGTTTACTAATTATTCTCTAACTTTTGCTAGGCCCAACATTTTAAAAATTAATTATATCCCGTGAAAGCTCATTAAATTTCAAGCAAACTCTGAACTATTTTAAATCTCTAAATCCTGGTTGTTTTGGCTCAAAACTCTAAGGTGGCCTTATACGGACATTACGTCACAAAAAATAAAAAAAATTCCATTATTTAATGAGCCTCATTAAATAATGGCTATTTGGCTTGCCTCAACAGAAATTATTCTATTTTACCGGTTTTACAAATGGGCAGAAAAATTGACGGGTTCAGTGAATAAAGCACAGTCAGAAGGGTACAATTGTTATCGGCGTTAAGGAAAAAAGAGAAAAAAAAAGATTTTTCTCAATGTATCGGTACTTTAGTGCCAATGAAAGCAAAAACAAGCAACCGGCTCCTCGTCATGTCTTCGTCTATTCTCTTGACTTGACACTTTTTTGGTTTATTTTAAGTATCAGACTGAAGCATAGTGACCTCCTGCGTACGTTTCATTGACCAGAAAAGTTTATCGATCTCTCCCTTGAATCATCATAATTCTTAATTGACAAATTTTAAAAATGACCATTATTCATGACCCTTAATGTTTTAAAAATCTGAAAAAATTATTTTTATAATAAAAAAATTATTCTAAACACTTTTGTCAATCATGTTATGTTAAAATTATGACTCCTTTAATCTTTTATAAGCCAGTTACAATTTTGACATGCTGTACAGGGCACACTATTCATAATTTTCGCTTTCAAAATCGTTTTTCTCACTGCTTGTATCACTGGCATGTCATTCTCAATTGGTTTTTTTCATTTAAATTATTTTAATGGGATGGTCAACGTATTTTTGGGAATTGGGACAGCCATGAGCTATTCCATTATTTATATGAAGGCATTCTCTATTGCATCAAAGGTCAACCAGGTCAAGATTCTCATTTTAGAGTAGAGATGGCTAGACATGCAAGTATTGGATTTGTGGGGCCTCACAACTTGTACCGGTACAAGACAGAGGTCAAGAGAATTCTGAGGTCGATTCCAATGGCGGGAATAAGGGTGGGCCATTTTAATTTTATGGAGAGGACCTCCACTCTACTTTTCATTCATTTTTGTACCCAAAATGTTGTCAGTCTTCTCCTTGTACTTGGATAGATTCATGTAAAGTGTTAAGTGTATAAGCTCTGCTTATGTACAGGAAATAAACTTGAAAATAGAAAAAAATGTCAATTTTATGGCCATAGTCATAACAAGCTATAAATTATAACAATTTTGCAAATTTTTTTCCACCGAGCCTCATAAGCACTCCGATTGAGCCATTTACCAGGTCATTGCGAAAAAAATAGATTTCAAAATTGAATATTTTATCCAACGAGCCACTCTGACTGCCCACGTGGTGGTTCAAGTTTAAATGACTCGTGAAATAAAAGCTAACAGCAAACACATGTTTTGCACATCTAAGCTTCTCCAAGTTGAAAATTGGCGACAAAGTAAATGAGCGGCATTCAACTTTAACAAAAAATGATAAAAAAAATTAATCTGGACAGAAACATTAACAAAATATTTTTAAAAAAGCGTCAATTAAAGTCGCCAGTGAAGCTGACTTGGGAAAAGGCGAGTGTTCGAGAACCGGATGTCCGGTGGATGAGGGCAAGGCAGGTCATATGTCCGGATTTTTAATTTAATTGAAATTAACTACACCTGAACAATGAACGTTTGGCTATATTTAATTGTCGTTTAAATACAATATTTGCAGAGTTTTTGGCAAAAACTCTTAGTTTATTAAATAATTTTGGCTGCATAAACATTAAAGTTGGAATTTTAAATTCTACAATTTTGATTTTTGAGGCTAATAAACTGATGAAATAAAAGATGGCGGGGTATTTAATTACAATAGAAATTATTCCTCATTTTTATTAACCCAGAGGCCATCATCATTAAAATAACCTAAAGGTTCTTCAGTTGTGGTCACCCGCTTCAAAAAAGGCAGGGCTCGTCCATCAATGTCCTTTTCCTCTTTCTCTTTTTCTTTGGCTGGATCCAACTGTCTTGTATGAAGATTGTCCAAAGCTGTTAATTAATAGGAATATTAATTAATTATTTACTAGTCTAATTATACAATAAACTAACCACTGTTAATTGTTTGCTTGACATCTTTACGTGGGGGTGTAGTACTAGTACTAGTACGACCAGTAAAAAGACTGGTAAACATGTTCATGCATTTTTCAGCAATGCCTGTGAAAAACTCAAAAACTTTACTAAAAATGTCTCCAAATCCACCTGACTTTTTGGACTCTTCATTGGCCTTTGTTGGAAATGCCTTCACAAAACAGTAATTTTATCAATTAAAATGTAAAATTTTTCCAATTATAATTAAAATTTTTAATTACCTTTGAATGTGGAATTAGGAAGAGGATAAAAAATAGTAAAGACAAGAGAATGGAATTCATGACGCTCAAACTTATGTTTTTTTTGTGAATTGGGAGTTAAAATTAAAATTAACTTTTATTTGCATTTTTTATTTATGAAGGTGCGCACTGCCTTCTTTTATTGTTACGAGTTCATTGTTTTCCTTTAAACTATTTTACAAAGAATTTTAATTGTTTCCCGTACGGAAATGACTCAGCACAACTTTTCCAATAAAAAATCCTGCCCTCTTTCAGCAGGAACTTGCAAAAGTTTGCCGAAATTTTTTAGAATTTTTTTTTTGCACGATATCCTTGAGTACACGAAAAATTATGCGGCTACTTTTTGGTAGAAATTCAAAATAAGTCAACAAGAATTTTGGCCTTTTTTTGCCAGAATTGTCTGAGAAATTTTCGTACGGGTCTTTATTGCAATATAAATTTTTGCCACGTGTTTTTTTTAGTTTACAAAAATTAAATTTGGTTCTTTATTTTTTTAAAACAATTAAAATTTTGGGGTCATCCAAAAATGATGACATACGTGAGAATCCACAGGAAAAGGGGGCAGTGGTATATCTTAGAACTCTATGCGCCGCCCATGCTATACAAATGCGATTTGCCATTGAGCGAAAAAATCCAACTGCCCCTTTTTGCTGTGGATTCTCACATACCGTGACGTCACATATCGTAAATATTTAATTGTCCTTCATTGATAAAAAAATGATGACTGTATTATAAAATGAAGTGAGAATAATTTTGTAAATAATTTAAAAAAATATCCTGTCAATTTTCATCATCAATTAATTCTTTTGATATTTCTGGGTCCCATAAATGAGTTGAGTTGTCAGTTTTATTTTGATGATTCGTCAGATTCATGTAAAATTCAATTTTTTCATCGGATCTCCGGGAGGCCACATTTTTTGTTGCTGAAAAATAATAATATTTAGTTTTTGATTTTATGAATTCCAAGTTATACAGGTTAATTAATTGTAATTAAACCTTTATTAACTGCTTTGATGGCTGCCTTAATAAAACTCCCGGGTGGTTTCTTTTTTGGTGCAATTTCCTCCTCATTTTTGGAGCCTCCAAACATGCCCATCCAAGCTTTCAAAATTTTGTCAGCTAGTCCAGTGAAGAAATTGAACATTTCCTTTATAAAATTCCCGTCCGATTTTTCTTTTTCAGTGACGTCATCATCATCTTCTGCATTTGGTCTGAGTTCCTGCAAAATTATTTTGAAAATATTTTTAATAAACCAATATTTAGCCAATTCACTAATTGTAAAAATATTTAATAATTATGACTGAGAAAATTGTTACCACTGAATGGAGGAGGATACAAAATACAGTGAAAATTCAAATTAAATGCATGGCCTAAAATAATTTAAATGATGATAACTATAGGAGGATTAAAAAATAAAAGAGAGAGAATTAATTATTTTAGTGATGAACAAAAGAATCTTGAGAATAGGAAACCATTAAATCTTTTTATTATTGTATTCTTTTTTTTCAATATCAAGGCCCACCACAATTGTTAACACAGTTTTGACATAAGAATATTAGTCGTTAGTAGCTCAGAATATTTTTTTCAAATCTGAGATATTGACAGTTGAAATTGGGTACATTTTTTTATAAAATATTTTGAAATGGCGAATTTTTCAAAATTTTGTCATCTGTAATTTAAAACCAAACCATCGGCATACATTCTGAAGTTGTTGCATGAGCTAAAGTGGCGACAAGGTATATGAGTGGCGTTCAAATTGAACAAAAAATGTGAATTATTTTTAAAAAGAAATTAATCTGGATAAAAAAAAGTCACAAAATACTTTTATTTTTTAAAGAGAATATTAATTTTCTTTCTCAGCTCATTTGGTGACAAAATGGTGAAAACAGAAACAAGAGCCGTGCTAAAGTGCAGACCCGCAGACCCTGCAGACCCCACAGACCCCACAGATTCCAGACTCCACAGACTCGCAGACCCCACAGACCCCTTCTTACTACAAAGTGAATTATTTTAGGAGATATAATTTGGCCGTCAAAATAATTTTTTTCTCTGCCAGAAATTCTCATTTTAATAAAACGACAATTTAATTATCCTTTTGTGAAGAAGAAGAATCTTCTCCAAATGTTGACCTCATGTCAACTCCATCTCAGTCTCCTCCCATCGTCCCTTCAAGTGATGATTTTGATGGTCTTCAAAGTTTCATCAACGTGTATTTAATATTATTTACATTAAATATTGTTAAAATTGACAGAATAAGTAATTTTGTGGATTGTGATGGATGTTATAGATATTCCTACATAATTTACAGGTAAAGTACAATATTTTTAAATACCTTCATTTTCTCTTCATTTTCCTTCCACATTAAACACAAAAAATAATGGATCATCATTTTGTCATAAATTTTTGAAAATTTAATTGACAAATACCTCACTGCCTCGATGAGGACATATGGAAGCAGACGAGAATTACAATTTAACATGACTTAAAATGACATTTAAAGTATAATTTAAAGCATTTAATAAATGCTCCTACCACTTCTCGGATTTTGAATTCCTATTTTTGTCAAAAATTACAAAATTTATCATAAAATGATCCATGATTGTACTTACAAAGGGATAATTAAATTGTCGTTTTATTAAAATGAGAATTTCTGGCAGAGAAAAAAATTATTTTGACGGCCAAATTATATCTCCTAAAATAATTCACTTTGTAGTAAGAAGGGGTCTGTGGGGTCTGCGAGTCTGTGGGGTCTGCACTTTAGCACGACCCCAGAAACAAATTTTGAGAAACCCCACCAAAGTAATTCTCCTAGAAATCCTTGAATAGGAAAAACAAGAAAAAAGCTCCAGATGAGAAATCCCAGGTGAATATCCGACGTACCAAATCCTAATGGTATAAAAATGGGTCTCTCCTCCGACACCAACTCCACAGCGCCTCCATTCAAATTTTGCCAAAATGAAAAAATTCCCGAACTCAAAAGAATCTTCATTTGCCTCACTACCAAATTCATGACTCCATCCATGGACGAAAGTCCGTGTGGGGGCCAAAATGAATTGAATTGACGTTCCCTCAGAAAAGGATCCAAATATTTGCGATTATGAGAAAACCGAAGGGTCGCATTCCTCCCCATTGAAATTTTAACTTGATTGTAAACAACCTCAAAGTCTTCATTCTGTACAATTAAAATGGAGTGCGGTCGCCATAATTCATTTTGAACAACGTGGTTCAAATTTTTGAAACAGACGAGCGTAATATTATTCAAAATGGTCATATTTCCCACATACCACCCACACGCCTCCATTTTGAGACAATTTGACTCCAATACTGAATTCTCCCGTAGAATCTCGAAAAATCGCCAAAATGGTAAATTTTTTAGGTGACCACCTCCTTCCAAATATTTTTTGTGACAGCGATGACGACATTCAAAATAATTATTTTTGACAAAAGGAAAAATTTGGGTGGAAAAACGCACAGTCTCCCATGGCTCTTCAGTTCCACCCATAGAAAAAAATGGGGTCGTGTTGACATAAGGAAACCCAAAAAAACCCTCGCCCATTTGGGGTACTTGGGTGTCACAAGCTAAACTTTTTTCAATTACAAATATGGAGAATTTTCCGCCACCTAAAGGGAAATCTTGCAACTGTTTAAAGTCACTCTGAAATGAATACAATTGAGTGTACTCTGACTTCAAGCACCCCATGTACGCCCATGTGATGACGCCACCTATCATAATCCAAATCCCAAAGAGGGTGGTCCACATTTTGTTAAATTCAATGTGCCTCCCAATGGGGAGGGGCACCATTTTGTCTGGTTGTTGTACAAGTATCCGGTAGAGCCAAAAAATGGAGGTGAGTCCCAACTGAAAGGAATTTTGTGAATTTAAATAAAGGCGCCCAAAATAAACAAGACAGGCGGAAGTAAGAAAAACTAAAATAACAAGGACGACCCAAACATTTTTTTGAAATGGCTGAATATAAATTTCTCCAATGAAAGTCGTTTTAAAGTGAATCCCATGACTTGTAATAAAATTATACGACTGATCGCCCATGGGGAAAATTGATGGGGTGTCATAAATTTGAATATTCCGCCTATAGTCATTCTCAGTTTTTAGATTCATTGCATTTTTACTAATTACTGGATCATCAGAAGTGGGATCAAAGTAACCATCTTTTTGTGTAATTTGTGATTGATTCAAAGGGGCCAAAAGAAATTTCAAAGTCATGGCGGCAATTTCACAATCAGTTTTCAAAATTTGACAATTTTTATACTTTCCCTCCTTGTAGAATAAAGGAATAAATCCTGTGAAAGGGTAGAGGTCACGCCCATTCAAGTGAAAGAGTCTCCAATAAATATTCTTACCAAAATCCATACTCAATCGATACATCTCCATCAATTTACCGTAACAGTTGACCACGTGACAATTTAGTTGTTTAATTTCAAACTTTTCTCGCTTACCCAGTGCATAAGGATAAAAATAAATCATTTTCATCTTCTTAGTCACGTGTTCCATTATTTTTGAAGAATTATTGGTTATAAGACCAAAGGCAGGAGCAGAAGTGCGAACTTGATTTTCCGCAAAATGTTTTATTGTTCTGGAATAATTTTGAAAGGTGGCGGGGGTCATTAAAAATAAATAAAATTTTGGGGTGTAATATAGCTGCGTATTCCATCCAATAAAATTAATCAATCTTGAAAATATTCGCTTGTCAGTGGGTTCTAGTAATTGCCAAGACTTTGTGGTGGGGGTAATGGCTATGATGGTCACGTGACATTGAGTGTGCCGCCATGTTTGAAAATCTTTGAGTAATTTGTGACCCCTTTTTTCATTGAGGGAGTACACATGAGATGAGTGCCAAGAATCATTTTGGTTGGTGGTGAAAGTCGAGTTTAAAATGATGGGAGAGTTGATGGAATTAAATTGGGAAAAGTTAATTAATTGCCCTTCAGAAGTGTCCAGGATGTGGAGAAAACAAGGTGAGTTGATTGACTCCACAAATTTGAATAATTCCTTCCCTCCATTTTGGTCAAACTTTTCCGCCATATTTTTGGGCATGGTGTCCTCCACTAAATTTAAAATCAATTGGGGGATCTGACAAAAAACAAAAATTCTGAAACTAAAGACGCGGAGATTTAGAAATTGTAACATTTTTTATGTGAATTTTGATTTTTTAAAACGACAGAGTCAGCCAAAGACGTTGAATATAATGAAATTGATGTTTATTGATTTTATCTGGTTGGGGCGTAGAAATTGGATTGGGTAAGGAGATTGACTTGTTGAGAAAAGTTGAAGGATTTGTGTCGATATTGAAGCATTATCCTTGATTGATTTTAGTTAAATATTTTCAATCCGGGTCAATACTGGTGAGAGTTCAAGGTCAGGCAAGTATTTACTGCACAATCCATTAGTGTGCCCTCCATTTTTTAAAGTTATTTAACTATTAACTATATTATTCAATGAATTAGAATTAACTAAACTGAATTTTTAAAATGGAGAGAGTAGGATGGGGACGGTTGCAACGTGTCAAAAGTTAATGACAATTAAACGTCAAGTATTTTATCGTTGAAGCTCCACTTAACTTTTGACCCTTGTCTAAAAATTGATTTTATCAATTAATACTTGTAAACGGCCCATTAATGGGCCGTGAATAAAATTTGTTTTTAATATGATTCGAATTCTATTATAATTATCAATTAAGTTAAATAAATGAATTGTGGTGCATAAACAAATAAACTTAAAATAAGTGAATTTCGAGAACAAACGATTTTGCATTTAACTTTAATAAATTGATATCTTTGGCCTTCAAGCAAAATGACCAATGTGCAGAATCTTTGAAATGCAAAATAATCTATCTGCACTTTTTACTAAATGCAAAATGACCCATGTGCAGATTTTCTTAAATGCAAAATAACGTATGTACAAAATGCTTAAATGTAAAATGACCTATCTGCATAGACGCCATATTCCTTAGAAAATCGCTTTTCTATGAAGTGCAGATGTCATTTTGCATTTAAGCATCACGTCAGATAGGTTTTTTGCATTTAGGAAAACCCGCAGATAGGTCATTTTACATTTAGTAAAAAGTGCAGATAGGTTATTTTGCATTTCAAAGATTTTACACATTGGTCATTTTGCTTGAAGGCCAGCGATATGTGGGTTCAAGGTCAAAGATAGTTTTTTGGATACATTCATTGACAGCTTCATGAGGTTAACCACCAGCGGAAGGACCACCCACCCTACGAATAGGACTATTACTCATTACATTCGCACACTATCCCGCAGTCCCGTTGATTTTTGGGTCATCTTCGTATTGATAATCACTGCCACTTGTCCAGGTCAGTTTGTCCTTGCAATCACATAACTGACTCGTTTCATTACAAACGAGATTTTTAGCGGGACTGCACAACCCCCGTGATTTGTCCACTTTCACATCGAGCTTCATCGAATCTCCATGTCGGCCACCTGGACCACCATTTCCCCTTTTGTCGTCAATAAATTAATATTTTTCTGCCTTACCCATACATTGTGGGCCACAATTATATAACTAACCAAACTAAATTGGTGGGGTCAATAATTGGGGTCATGTGATAAAGTCTTACCCTTTATACTATGCCATGACTTTTTGCTCAAACTCGTGGGCTAGTTTTTTATTTTCTGTAACATTGCAAGACTGCTTATAGTTCAACCAACAAGTCCCTCCCATTGCCCAGAGGACCAGGAGGAGCACGGTAAATTGCTGGAGTGCCATCTTGTGTCTACGTTTAAATTTAAAAATTTGTATTTGTGTATGACCCAATTCAAAAAATTTTTAATTTCATTTCTACAATTCCAGCGAATCTATGACATAAGCCCACATGGACAAAAGCCCACGGTCAAAATCCCACTTCCAAATAGAACCATTAGGAACTGAAAAAAAGCTTCACTTCATTATTTAAACCTGATTTTCTTTAAAATTTTAAGTGTGGGATTTTGTCCGTGTGGGATTTTGTCCGTGTGGGATTTTGTCCTTGTGGGCTTTTGTCCATGTGGAATTTTGACCGTGTGGTTTTGTCCGTGGGCTTTTGACTGTGGGCTTTTGTCAGTGTGGGATTCGGTCCGTGTGGGATTTAGTCCGTGGGATTTTGTCCGTGTGCATTTGTCCATGTGTTCTTATGTCCGGCCACCAATTCCAGCCTCCCTTCTTTCTTTATTAATTTTCCAATTCATAATAAATTCTGTTTTTATAAGAAAAGACACTTTTTGAAAAATCAAATGTAATTCAAAATCATCAAGCTTCAAGAAACGAGAAAAATTTCATTTTTAGTGGTACAATTTGTTGAAATAAGTAATTTACCTTTAATTAGTGGACAGGTACCGAATTTTCAGAGGAGAGAGAAAGAGAGAGGAACTGGCGAGAAGATAATTGAGATTGGAATGAAATGTCGGCTTGTTATAAATAAATTTTTGGAATTTTATTAAATATTGTACACTACACCCATTTAAAATTCCCCTTTTCCAAAAGACAATTGGGCTGGTATGTCATTGTGTCATTTTAAAATTATTTTTGCCTTTTGTAAAATAGACTAAAAATGGAAACACCTAATTATAAGCCATGACAAAAGCCTTTGGTTTATAAAGGGGGGGGGGGGGGTGACGTACCGTATATCTTCGAATTATAGCCCCGGAAAAAATCATTTTTTAGCCCCCATGTGACAATGTTAAAGAATGAGCTAAATCCTGCGGGGGGCCATAATTGGAGAGAGGCTATAATTCGAAGACGTACGGTAGGTATTGTTTTTTATTATAAAAATTACCCATTAAATTTTATTATTTTTATTGTCAACATGGCCACATTCTATTGACTTACACGCTCGCCTGTTGTTGAATTAAAATTTACTTTTATGGGTTATGGGTTTTTAACTCGTTTTCTTTTGGGGTAAATGAAATTGTCATTTGCCCATCAAAAATTTAGCCCATGAACTTCTCCGTCTTTTTTCAATCATGAGTATGTGAAATGATGGCAACTTTTAACTACAATTAAACAATTTTCTTCTAGTTGTCATTACATTTGCTATGTCGGGTAAAAACCAACCGCCTTTTTCGGATAGAAGCCAACTGCTTAAGCTGAAGGATAGAGGCAGAGCAATCCGGGGGAAAGTAAATGAAGGCCTTCCAAGATTATAAACACATGGAAATGCATAATGGTTGGTTTTTACTCGCCTCTTCCCTCGTGTCCGGTCATATGACTTTAGAACAAATGACATGGGACCTTCTCCCCTATCATCCCTAAGGGACTTCATAGTTTGTGTGTCCATGTCACCAACGTCATTCTTTTTAGATTTTCGTAAATTCCACCAAAAATTCAACACAGAGGATGCCAATTTGTTCCCTTGTTCTTTTTCTGATTTCATAATGGAGGTTGACAAGTTGAAACATGAAGGCGGTAAAAACAGGGCCCATTCAAATTTTGATTTCGCAACTAATTTTTACCTCCAAAGACCATGTCGACTACCTGAAATTGGTAAAGTTCATGTCTTAAGTGTTGGAAAAAACCAAATTAATAGTAATTAAAATTACTTTGAAATTGGCTCACATTCTTCATCACTACATTTGTCTCACTCCTTGTTTTGAAAAAGTAATTTGCAAATGAGTGCCTGTGATATCAAAAATAGGACACGTGGAGAAAACTCAACTATAATCCGAGTTTTAAAATTAACGGATGATCAGAATAATGAAAATTAGTTCAATATATCAATTAAGCTAATCATAAATCAACTATGTATTTATTTTTAAAAACAAGATAATTTAATTTAAATAAAATTAACATTATTCAAACTTTAATAATTATCTTTTACATGGCGTCTACTTTTAGGACTCATTTTATGAAAAATGTAATTAAAAAACCGAGAAAATCTCGATGGTTTTTTGTTAGATTTGTCTCTTGTACTAACTGCAGTTGACTCAACCACAATTAAATCTTGGGTGGTTAATTCTCGGGGTTTAACTAATGTACTTCTATACACTTTCAAAACATTTTCTGTGTGCACTGGATGGTCACTATTTAAACCAATGGAGGTCACCGCCTCCACAATTTTTTTAATTGGCTCCAAATTCTTGGCACTTAGAACTTTATCTCCCGCCAAAATTTCTTCAGTTTGAATCTCTCCCTCATTTTCTAAATTTTGGTTGAACTGAACTATCTCTTTTGGTTTCAATTCATTCAAATTAGCCAGCAAATCAGGGGAATTTTGGGTGGTGGGCTCCTGGACCTGTTCCTGGACAGGTTCTATTTGATTTTCTGGAGTATTGATGGATTCTGGAGAATTTTCGACTGACCCGGGTTTTTCTACCTCAGTGGGTTTCTCAAGTGGGGGATTTTCAACAAAATTTTCTGAAATTTTTATGGGTTTTTCGGAATTTTCAACCGACCCGGGTTTTCCCACCTCAGGAGGGTTCTCAAGCGGAGGATTATCGATAGAATCCGACGCGGGATTTTTTTGATTCAAATCCTCAACAGGGTCATCTTTTTTCTCTTCCTGAATTAAATTAACCGCCAAAATTTGACTCTGATAATCTTGAAACCGACTCAAAATTTCATCGTCAAAGGCCCACATCCAAGTCTCCAAATTCTGAAAACCTTGTTCCTTCATCAGTTTCTCAAATTCTTGTTTGACCTTGACATAAAAATTGTCATGAACGTGACCCAAATTCTCTTGACCCACCTCTCCATTTTGAATGGCGCCATCCATCAATTCTTCATAAAATGATTCAGCCCCAACAAGACATTTTTTGGCTTTTTTAGTCAAATTCTCAATAAACAATTCATTTTTTCTCAAGTAAAAAAATAATTGGGAATTAATCGCATCATTTAGTCCCCCCATTTTTTCTATCCAAATTTTTTCAATGTTGGGATGGGCTGAATTATTGGGCTCCATTTTGCCAAAAGAGAATTCGCAAGCTTGGATAATTAATTGGAGGAGATTTTCATGTAAATTTTGAATTTCAACGTCTGTCATGAAATTTGACTCCAAAATTTCAGTCATCAATTTTTTGTGATGGAGGGCACCCAATTTTACGGCATTGTCCAATTCAGAGCAAAAATTTTGAAAAATGGAATCTCCAAGGTCGTCTATATTTGTCTCAAGAGTGATTTGCATGTTTTCAACGGGGTCGATTTTTGGTTTTTTCAATTGACCTGGCTCCTCCATTATGACTATTAGAGAGATAAATTAAATAAGGAAATTAATTTAAATTGATTTAATTATTTACCTGTGATTTTAGTTTTTGGGGAAAATTAATTGCTCAATTTTAGAAACAAAATTTTAGTTGTGTACTTACTCCCAATTAAATTTTACAAATTGTCGACTTGTAATCAGTTTAACTTTATCAGACATTTATCCTTGAATGATTTAACTGTGGTGAAAATAATTTTCAATTAAAATGAAACAGGAATTTGGGATTGGGAATGTTTATCTCCAGATAAAAGATAAATAAAATAATCCACTCTATTTGACGCCCCTTGTGTACCCAGAATGTTAGGCGTGAATCACGACGGGTGATTTGAATTTTTCAAAAATGCGCCATTTATTTTTAAACGCTAAATACCTAGATTACAATTTTATTTATAATTAAAAGTGTCCAGTTTACTATACTATAGTACCCAAATAATTAGTTAATTAATTTAATCTAACAATTAAATTTGTAAAGTTTTTTGACAATAGAATTTAACTACAATCTTTAGGTAAAAAGAAAAAGTTAGGAATGAATTAAATGAATTTTTCTCATGAATAAAGTAATCTAAACTTAAAACTTTTAAACTACATATAAAAACTATAAAATTAAATACTATTTAAAGTAATTTATATTCGTCGTTGTCGAACAAATGACAAGAGAATTAATTGTCCCTCGAGTTCCGATACTACCGCCCTCCCTTGGCCATCACGATTGTCAAAAGTCACAATTCTTTTTCTCGGCCCTTGCCTCTCAACTGTTGCCCCACGACAATCAAAATGTTTAATAAAATCATTTGCATCTCTTAAATATGTTCTTAATTGACCATTCGAATTCCCATGTTTAACTAAATGATAAGTGGCTTGTTCTAATTTAAGAAACTTCAACAATCTTTCCCGACGTCCAATTTTAATCCAATTTTGAATACTACGCGCCAATATTTGTTGAGGAATTGGGGGCCAAAGTTGAGGCCTATTTAATTCATCCAAAAACATGGATTCTTGTATAGCAATATTTTGATGATATTCCACTAGATAGCGCCACTTCAACAATGGGTATACATCCACCAGCTCTATGGCTCTGTGCGGCATCCTTCTCTTTCTACGGAAATCTAATTAAACGAATTGAAATTTATTTTATTTTAATTGAAATTAAAATGGATACCTTCTGTCCTAATATCTAGTTGCTGTCGCTGGCTTTGTTGATAATAATTTTTCAAATGTTCCAGGCAATCAAAAAATTCTGCAAACGGAAAGGGTCTATTGGGTAACTCTTGGACAGTCAAATGGAGTACAACTTCACAAAAAGAAATGAAGTGGCCAACATCCAGGTTACAAGTCAAAGGTGGACCACCGTTGGGTGGGGGTTCAATGACAAAAAATTCAGTGAAGAGGCCACACAAATTTTCAAGTCCTCTCTTTGTCCAGAGAGGGTGCTGGTTAATTTCATTATGCTTTCCTAGAATGGTCATCGTATGCTTGATTCCGGCGAAACGGTGGTAATTGTGACGTTGTAGATTTTGTAAATTAAAATTAAAATTGTTGGGGAAATTTTCTACAAACCAATTTCTACCTTCAATTGCTTCCGGATTCATTTTTTTTGTTGAATTTAGCGCTTTATTTAAAACCACCACCAATGAAATTGACTCATTCGTGGCTTATTTCTTTGAAAAACAAATCCCTCTGGAATTTTTGTCAACTCGCCTCGTTGTTCTTTTTTAATCCAAAATTTAAGAGTGGAGTCAAATATGGCAAATTGTTGAGATTGGCGTTGGGTTTCAAAATGCTGAAGGGATTTTGAAAATTGTGAAAATTCAACAAAAAAAAATTCTAAACCGGATCTCGTCTCACAAATTAATTTAGGGAAGTAAACTCTATCAAAATTAATTCTAATCAAAGGATATGAAATTATGATGGAGTGGAGCCAATTTTTGAAATTATGAGTGGACAAAATCTCAATTATTTCATCAACCAATGGCTGAACAGATTACTTGATTGTGTCTTTGAATAAAATAGATTGTACTTGATCTCTTTGACTTTTGTAAAATGTGTCAGCGATGTTAAAAAATATTCCGAATAATTGATCCGTAAATTCGAGATGGTGGAAGTTATTCTCGGTGTCAAAGTCGTAGAGTTGAAGCAGTCTCTTGATTTCTTTTAAAGAATTTACGATAATTGCGTCGTAGTCACAATCGGTCAATGACGGTGATAATGTGGATGGCACGGGGCGTTTCTGAAAGATGAACATTTTGAAAAAACCGCCATCTATGAATTTTTGCACAAAAAAATGTCCTTACTGGTACAAGAGTCACTGGAGTCCCTGTAGTGTTGGCCTTGGTATCGATCCAAAGTTTTATTCTCTTGGAAGGGCTTTTCTTGTTGTTCAATTTGAAAAGACTTGGATTTTGGGGACCATCTTGAAAATAAAATTTAAATTAAAAAATAATTATTTATTTATTTATTATTATTATCCATACGAAAACTTTTGGATCGAGTTTGAATTTGATGAACTGATGACGTCATTGTATTTTAAAATAAAAGAATCTAGAAATGACCATATGGTTAATTAATTGTACAAGTAGTAATCACCTGAATTAATTAAATTAAAATATAAAGTGCGTACCTAATTTTGGATTCTAGAAGATGACTAAAATTAAATATTAAATTTCATCAAGTGAGTATATAGACAGAAAAGATGTTCAAGTGGACTTTTGGATAATTAAATTAAACGCCCAAAATAATTTAAAACAATGGCGTCTCAATTGCTCCTCTTGAGTGTCAAGTGTGGTCACACGTCCCTTGATTAATGATTTATGACAGGATTAATTTCATCATTTTGATTATTTTAATTACAATTTCATTGTTTTAACTATGCCACGTCGTTTTGTTTGTCACGTTATTTACAAGTCGTGTGTTTAGTAACAAGTCAACGATTGGTATAAATATTTCTAGTGTAAATAAGGTAAATCCTCATTAATTATTATGATATTGCTGAGATGATCAATTTAAAAATTAATTATAATAAAAATATTGTTAAAAACGTTATGGCACACTCTGTATAGAAATTAGAAATATTGGTTTATCGGAGATAAATAATTAACAAAAACAATGGCAGCTTTCTCATCACTTCATCAGAGATTAGGGAGCGTGCTTGTCACACTTCGCAATAAAAAAAACATTAGTCAAGAGGATAAGTACAGGTAAAATAGATGAGCTGTATTGACATACATATATGTTACTTAAATTGATTGAATGATGTCATAAAATTGATTTATTTTATCCCGTTAATGATGAACTGTACCCAAATTGGTCACGTGACCGAATTCGGACTAATTAGAAATACTAATTAGCTCTGATATTCATTATTTGGCAGGACTGTAAGAAAATAATTTTGACCTCTGAACAACTATTGTTCAGATGAGGTCAAAACTTGTCGTGCGCGACCATCCGAGATCAACAACTGACATATGTTGTGTATCTGGTCCGGCTGCTATTTACTCAAACGGCGTCGAACCAAACAAAAATAATTTTTTTTAAAAAAATAAATGTTCCATGTGGGTACAAAAAACAATTGAAAAGGAGATTAATTTAAAAATAATTTTGAAAAATAAAAAAGGCCATGATAAAAAGTGCGCTATTTTTGAACCAGTACTGGTTCAAATTTCGTACACCGCATCAACAACATTTTTTGTTAATCTTATTGACTAAAGTGATGCAAAATATGCTGAACAATGTCGTACAAATTATAATTATCCACCCTCATCCAATTAAACTATTTAATTTACCAAATTAAATTATTATTTTAATATGTAGTTAAACGAGAGTGAGTCATTTTGTATTCTCGTTCCCCTCATTTGGAATTTAAAAATAATTTTTATCAACATTTTAAGCACACAATGACACATTTGCGTGCTGGAATTAATTACATGTAGCCTTGAAAGGGTTCATTATCATGTGTCACTTTTGGAGTTTAAAAAAAACTCAAAATTATTCTGTTTCTATTTACATTGTTATAAATAGCCTGAGGTCATACTGCTGGAAAAATATATCAAGTTCATCTCCTCCTCCTAAAAAGCTCCTCTCCACCTCCCTCTCACTCTTTTGTCAAGACATGAGCCATCGTTTGACTCTTGACTTTAGCCTTGAAGAGACATAACTGTAGATTGTTGCAACAGGCAAAGAATTTTTTTATCTTTTTTTTTCTCTACAAACTCCAATTTCCATTCATGCAGTCAGCTCCATTTCCTTTGGCCTCTTGACAGTGTCAGCATGCCATTGTGGGAATTCTTCCCAACTTTTTTGTGCATCAATAAATTGTGTTCAAGTTCAAATAATATTCTCCTTTTTATTTATTTTTGACAATCGTTTTTTAATTGTTGTAGAGCAAGGAGGCCTTTAAAATTAAATGTGAATTTTTTAAACATTTTTCAAATTTTTGTGATTTACATAAATTATGTAATAATTGAAATTACAAGGTTTGTGGTAAAAAATAATTTGAACACAAAAAAAGGAAAAAATGTTCAAGGTAAATTACAAACATTATTAAAATTGTACAATTTAATAATGTCATTACATTTAATGACAAGTGAGTATAAATTATTACATTTTAATTTTTTTGAATATTTTACAGGAGGCCAAGTGAGAGATTAATGTGGTCAAATAAAACATCTGTACAATGAAGGTCAAAGTTTATCAAAAGTCGAGAGAAAGAATTGTCAACTTGACCCAATCAGACTCAAATTCTGTAGTCAAGACTAGAGTAATCAAAAAAACTGACCGGAACCGGAAGCGCCGAATGCCGACACAAAGTGTCCGTATTGACGATGACACTGGCGAATCGTCTAAAAAACACGTGACTGAAACACATTCTCAATCTGAAAGGGTCATGGAGTCATCCCGAACTGAGGGTCACCTTCCCCTTCCTGTTGACGAGGACACTTGGCCGGATATTGAAATAATTGAAAATCCAATCACCTCGGGTTTTCCTAATTCAGGTGAGTTTGAAATAAATTAATTATTAAGTCAATTAACTTAAAAATATTTTTAAATTAATGTTTATAGTTCCATCAACGCCATTTGACAACAATCAAATGGACCAAGCGGCCTCTTACGACAAAAGTAGAAAGTATTTGGACTCCCTCCTCATTTCTCTGATTCACGATTTCCTGACCACAAAATCGTACCCTCAATCCCTCCTCAATTTTGACCTCAACTACACTGGCCGTACCGGGAAGCTTCGGTTGGACTCGGGATTTCAATTATATTCCTCAAAAACCGGGCATCACCTCCCCTTCAATGCCCAGTGTGACCTACGCACTGTACTAGAAAATATTTTGGACAAAAACTTTGACCAATTGGCCACTAGTAGTGCGACCACATTTGAGGAAATTTGGACACAAGAAATTAAATTAAAATTTAAACATGGCGTCAGTGGCAATTTAATTGAGAAAAATATTATGCGCTGCATTCAAGGATCTCTTTATTTACCTCAAGCGGATCAATTATGTACACGCTTACATGGCCAATGGATCAGTTGTGACCTTGACATGGATCGTTTACTCCAAACTCATTTTTGGTTTGTGCGATTTCTTGAGCGCTCCCTGAAACATTATGATCACTCATTTTATAATCAAGATGGTACCATTTTGGTGAAACAAAGTACAGATATTTTTGAACTACCCACTTCTGTCTCTGGAGAGAATTTGAACTTTGATTTTATTGAGGTGAAATCAAATGGCGACATTTTAATTTATTTTTTGTCCCCGAATTTTTCGAGATGCACTCCATCTATTGTCAAGAAAATGAAGCATTGGGGTCAATCTATTTTGGAAGAAGTCAACGAAGATGAAAATAAATTCCGGTTGTTTTATGAACACTACGCCAACGTCAATAATGAAAAGACTGACATTAAACCTGACCCAGGTCATGACCACGTTGACAAGAAAGTGCGACAAGATTACTTCCGGTCTGTCTACCGCAATTGGAAACATTTTACGAGTCACTTGAGAAAAGCCCAATTTATTTATTTGCTCTTGCGGCCAATCATTGGAAGGAATCGATTCTATTTCGAAAAGAAATTGGTGACCCGAGTCGATTTGGAGGTCATTCAAAAATGGCTCAAAAAACCAATGACTCGTAAATTCTTTAGTGATCAAAACTCTCCAAGTTTATTTAATTGGGATGATTTACCCCAATTAATTTTAGATGACTTGATAAATAACAATTATTTGGATAAAGATGGAAGAATTACAGTTAAAAGTTTGTACGTACAAAGAAAAGACTTTAAATTTAGTCCCCTCCAAAATTATAAGAAAAGGGGCGGGGACATGAGTTTGGAATTTGAGAAAGTTGAGGATAAAATATTTGAAATATTTGAGTCAATTCAATCAAATTTTACGCGGCAAGAGTCAAAATTTGAATTGAGGCAAGTTGAAGATTTTTTCAAGACTTTGGAGGTTCATGGACATCATTTGCAACTCAATGTGATGGAAATGCGGCATAATTTGGATTCCATAAAATAAAAACAACCAATCACAATTTATCGTGTGGGATAATTACAAAAAAAATTTTACATACCTATATGGCCATGTTTTTCACCGTGACCTCGTGTCCATGTGAAATAAGCCTAATTTGACGTCCCGTTAAGTGTTTAATTTTTAAGTAAATTCAACGTGAGTTTAAAAAGTATTTCAAAGGCTGAAATTTAATTTAAACTGTAATTTTGAATAAAAACTAAATATTCTGTCACGTGTTCTGTTCCGAACATGGACTCTGTACTTGATTACAAGAATCGTATTTATTTATTTTAAAAATTAAATGTCCTCAACTTTTGAGCGCGTTTCATCAATATAATTGTCATACCTACCGCATGGTATGACAATTGAAGAAGTTGTTAGACAGTCTTCTTTATAATGCTGCGAAGTTTCATTAAAATTGAACGACAGGAACAGTCAGGATCCACTGCGTCCTCGTTCTACTCCTTGTCAGTTCGGTTTACCCGCCTGTGTCCGAGAAAAACAATGGTAGGTCAAATTCCTTAAAGTTCCCTTTTTCTTACTCACCAATGGACATTCTGTGTAAACTTGGGAGAGGGAATATTTTTGATTCAGTACTAATTACGATTTTTCATAAAATACCCGGTTTTACCCACCTATTTCTAGAATAAACCATCCTAGGTCAATTTCCTCGAAGTTCCCCATGCTCCTTATCTTAATGAAGCTACCATATGAATTTGAGGAGGGGAACTTGTATACTGTGATTTTAATTTTGATTTTAGTTGAAAAAGTATGCAAAATTACCCGGGACGTAGAGAAAAAACCATGGTGGGTCAAAATCCTTAAAGTTCCCCTCTGACCTTGACAAATGACGACTATTGTGTGAATATGGGCGGGGGGCGTATTTCCATATCCCAACCCATTTCGGCTGTGTGTATCTTTGAAATACACAATTTGCACGACTTTTGTCAGCAACTCCCTCCTTTCTTTTTTTCAGGAGAAGCACAGAACTCAGACAAATATTTTGATGAGAATTAAATATATTTGGGGACAAAATTCCCCAAAATATGTGATGCTCAGAAAGAAATAAAAGTGATAATAATTTTCTCAATTTTTTTTAGACTTTACATTTAATTTTTGTTGACGGCGTTTAAACCCTTATCATATGTTTAATAATAATTATTGCAAAAACAAGGAATTTCAATTTGTCATTAATTTATATCAAACCAACACGGTTTGAAATTTATTTGTGAGTTAATGAATATTTATTTTCCAAAAATCATGTTATTCATTCCCTTAATTTAGCCCCAAAAAAATGTTCAACTTGTTTAAAGTTTATTATTTTAAATTTAAAATATTTAAATTTAAAATTTTAATTATAATTTAAAACATAAAGAAATAAATCACATTTCAATTCACTCAGTTGGTTAAAAAGTTTCTTTATCCAGAATAAGCCCACAAAAATTAAGTGACTAGAAAATGTGACGTTATTGGAGGAAAAAACCACAACTACAACTTGTAGTTTACAAGTAGTTTATCTTTAATTGTAACAAAACTTTAAAACTATTATGCAAAAACGTTTTTTTAGAACAATCAAATTCGTGCACTATTTTTGGAAATAATTTTTATAATCCTAATTATGAAAGTATTTTGAAAATGAAACTTGCAAAAATAAGAATTTGCAAAATCCAAAATATTGGCAACTTGAAGAAAACCGCATGCCCAAGGATTAACTCCTTCAATGTATTAATTTTTTTGAAAAAAGTAGTTAATTAAAAATTATTTTATATTTAATATGTAAGAAAACCAGCTTTTGTTCACAATAATAATTGTGAACAAGAAATTTTTTTTATTGTTTTTGGTAGCAAAATACAAGTTGCTACCTTTTCCTTGCAATTTAATTGAGTTTACAACTTGTGATTCTCACAACAATAAAAATGCCCATTTTGGGGATTAAATAATATAATAATCTGAACATAAAAAATTATTTGTTGATTTTATACAAGTACCTCAGTTCAAAAGCCATTTATATTGAGCAGAAGATTGGCTAAATGTGTTAAATGTACTTTACAGTAATTCATTTAGCGTTAAATATGGAGAGGGCGATTTGGTGACAATTTGTGTACAAACTCTCCACTCCTCCCTCTTTCAATGTTTTTGGACTTGTAAATCTTAAACCTAAAGCATTACAAATATATACACAGCCAAAATCGGTTGGGATATGGAAATACGCGGGCCGGGGAACTCTCTTGATTTGCCCCCTAGAGCGTTTGGCTGTCCGGCTGCTGAATTGACATTTTCAGCGGCGGGGCTGCCGGCTACTGACTTGACGCCCATACTCTATTTTAGTTTCGACTTTCGATTCGACCCAACAGCACTAAAAATGTCAAGCGGCGTCCATTCTCAACCAAAAAGTATTTCTTTTCATTAAATTACCTAATTTTCAATTTACAAGCTTTGCGATGAAAATAAAAGTATTTTTCTGCAAACTATTCATTTAGATTGTCTTCAATTACGCGAGCCGCTAAGATCTGTACTATTCTGACCGCCACATTACGATTTAAAGTCTCAAACCGTGTGAAAGTAAAGTACATTTTAATTTAAATTAATCTTAACATTTTCATCATTGACCACATCTCCAACACAATTTTAATTCCATGTAATTTTTTGCTTTCCGTTGAATTTAAGGGCTATCTTAATTGTGACTAATATATAAATTAACTATTACATAAAGTGATGAGAGTCACAAATCAAGGATTGGCTAATAAAAGATTGATTGTGTAGTTAAACACAAATTCCACCCCACCCAAAACTAAATTCCTATCATATAGAAAAAATGGCCCCACATGCACCCTCAAGGGTCTCAAATATTTCAGTTGTCTCTCACCAACGTTCAGTGGACCCTTTCCCTTGGAGCCATGGATCTTCCACATGTCCAAAAGAGATTTTGATTTGTCAAACAATTTGGCCGTCATCCCCATGGTCGTCAGGTAAATCAGGGTCAAGGTCACTGCTGGCCCCACCATTCGAAGGCTCAATTGACGGTCAGGGGACTTGATAACAAAGACGAGTGATATTGTGAGACAGGTCAATGTCATTGTTTGTGATATCAACGCCAAATGATTCAAATATTTCCCTGATCGCGCCAAAAGTACTTCCAGTTGACGGTAGCACCTGTAGAATCCACCATGAGTTCTCAACGCATCCCGTGTCCAGTAGTCTCTGTCCTCCATTTTCAATCTGTTGTTAAAAATTAAAATTAATTGAAGTCTTTAATTAATTTGGGGAGATTTTGTGTCATTAGTTCTCACTTGAGTTGGTCCAGCGTCCGATTGGCCATAAAATGCCACGTGGTGCACATGTAGGTTGGGAGATAGATGTTGACCAAACAAATCAACAAGATGGTGTCCCCGTACAAGGTCGATCCCACTACTTTGACCATATCCTGCCAGTTCGCTGGTTCTTTTTGTTTTAAGGGGAGGAGGCAGATGGTGCTGTTTGGATTCTGAATCAAGAAACTGGTGACGGGGATGATGTTGAGGGTGCTCAGATAGTAGTGCGCATGACCCATGAGACCCCAATTTTTCATCAACTTTCTGGGGTGCCTCTCCTGCCCCCTCTTCGTTTTACGTGTCAGTTTTCCTAAAATAAATAATTTTAATTTTGTTTAATTTCAATTAAATTCTAGTACCCTCGAATTCAGAACAGAAGTTGGTCCAGAGAATGTACAAATTTGGAATTTCATCACGACAGAGGACCACGCCCAATTGGAGGCCGAGGACAGCGACAAAGATGCAGACACGGAAGGAGAGGTCAAGAGCATCGAAGCTGATTTCCAAATTGAAGGCTTTGGAAAGGTCGAGAATGCTTGTGTACAGCCGCCACATGTAGAGCCAGAAAAGGGACAGAATAAGCATAATACTCGCGATCCAGCCAAAAAGACGAAGGCGGGATTTTGTGGGGAGGGGCGCATTAGAGGCGGTGTCCCAATCGAAGGGGAAAAGACGAAGATGGTGACCCCATTGAAACCCTTTTCGGGGCAATTTTTTGGCCAGTCCACTCGACAACATTTTTTACATTGAACAAAAGAAATGTTTCAAAATAAATTGTCAATTTTTTGAAAATCAATTTCATTGATTAGTCACTATGTGGAGAATTTTAATTTATTGAAAAATATAAAGTGAATTGATACGTCTATATTTTAATGGAGTACACGAGGAAGTTGACAAAAATTGGATTTTCAATTTATTTAATTGTGCAAAATGTAGGAAAAATTTTTGTAAAAAAGACATTGAAAAGTTTACATAAAATTTTGGTACTGTATAAAAAATAAAATTTAAACATTTCAATTGAATTTAATTTTCATTTAAAAGGAGTAAAAAGTTTGACGAAAAAGAACTTAAATTAATTGAATTTACATTTGTCATTAAGTAAATGAACCCTTTAAAAATAAAAATAAAATTGTTTACAACAATGACGTGTTAAATTATTTTATGGTTAAAAAAATAGAGCCATACTGTGTAATTTGCGTCCATTTTAAATTGGGCTAAACTTACTGGTACGTTACCACCAAGGAGGTCTGATGATGAGACAGTCGTCTAAAGGCTCGCAAATTTGCTGCTGAATTTTGCAACAACATTCCGACTCAACTCCATCATCTGACCTGTGACCTTGACCTCTAATTCTGTTGAAATGACAGGTAAACATGTTATGATACATAAAATATTGATCAGGGGAGATGACCAGGGTCCCTGTAAAGTAAGAATAGCGGTCGTCCTTAGAAGCCGTAGTGGGGGTGTAGAATCCACCATTGACAAAGGCACAAGACTCCATTTTATCCCCAATTAAATAATCCAAGATGTTTAGTGAGGAGTGGGAAGTAGCCATACTTTGATTAAATTTAAAATGAGTTAATTGTCGAATCTCTCTTGATGTTCCACCCATGTAAATCATCTCCACTTCAAGTGTCCCCGCCCCAATTACATTTATCGAGACATTAAAACCATATCTCGAAATTCTAATGGGCTCACATGCCTCCCCTGGGTGGAGAATCCCGCCTTTTTCAAATTCTGAAATTTAATGGGGCAAATAAATATTTCTTATTTTAATTTAATTTTAATTACCTTTTTCTAAATGATTTATTTCCATGTTGGCACTGGAAATTGCCAGAATTTGTAAAATACAATAAATTAACGTGAGAACCATTTTGGTGATAAAAACAATTTTAAATTTAAAATTAAAAGTAAATGGCTTGTACAGAGAACAAATAAATTGTAACAGAGTTTTCTGTGTGAAACTAAATGAGGATGTATTTATTTCAAAATGAACGCAATTTTTTTTCATATTTGACCATTTCTCTAATCCATGTCAATACTGATAAAATTTGCAAGCAATAAAAATATGTCCAATTTATTGATTTTGGCAGTCTAGACAAATGACATTACAAAAATGTAAAATGACTTTCAAAAATACTTCCCAACTGTCATGAATAGACTCCTCAGCCGACCATATTTTTGTCGGCGGCGGCTTGGAGGCCAAAACTGGTCGGCGGCGGCGGCTGACGTCGGTTGAAAATATTTTCCGCTGATTTTCAATTTGGTTTTCAAAAGTGAACCAATTTTGTCAAGAAAGAGGCAGAGATGGCGAGGGGAGCGAGCAAAACGTTTTGAATGCTTCACTATTTCCTGGACTCGAAAAATATTAAATTGACTTGTTTAAAAATTATGCATATATTTTTAAAGTGGTTTAACATGACAATTGTGTAAAAATGATCATGAAAAAATATTCTTCCTTAATTAATTAATCTAATTAATACAATCTCAAGATTGGTCTCAGAGATGCCGTGGTGAAACGCGGACGGTACCAGGAACAGAGATAGGGAGTAGGCGATAATCGTCAATTCAACTACTATTAAGTTTAACTGTGGTTTCAATTCACAAAATGTCGACCAGCATCAGAGTTCATTTGTGGTTAAGAATTCTATTTTTCTCGTGGACATGAAAATAATTAATTATTACAAAAATTTCGATATTTTATATATAGGGTCACATTGTACATTTTATTATTTTCGAAACGCTCCGTCCTTGAAAAGTTATACAGTTATATACATGTAAATGTATAGTTAATTTAAATAAAGTTTCATAATTTAGTGTTTACTGTTCATTGCTGGAACGTCAGCAATACTTTTGAATTACTGTCACAAAAAAATCCAATTGAAGGGTTTATCTCTAAAATGACATCACGTTCATTAAGTAAGCATGGAATTTTGGTTGACACGCCATACTTTTACAACTAAACCCTTCAATTACTTCACAAAATGTCAAAATAAATTCATAAAAACTGGGCATTTCCATTTTGGTGCTACAATTTCTGAAAAAAAGTTAAACATCATCTTGTTGCGGCCCTAGTTCGTTTTCTACAGCCTTAAAAATTTGAATTTTGAGGGTACATAAATGGTACAGGGACACTGTAAGGTCGATATTCTACTTGATGGGTACAATCTGTTTGTCGCCAGATGGCCCATTTTTTATTTTTTGTAATGAATAAAAATTTTAATTGAAAAATTTTATTCATAAATTGTAGGCTCCGATTGGCGTTGTACAAATTCGACGAGAAATTTAGACCCCATACCGCTATCGCGCCAACTGGTAGCGGCATGGACATTTATGGCCAAATTCTCAACTTTGGGCACTTTTGGGGGTTTCACCCGTACAACTACAAGGCAGGAGAGGGGAAAATTAATTTTAACCCCTCACGACGATATTGGATTCAACTCCTGGAGTCAGTTGGGGTCACGCTTGTTTATGAATTGTTTCTCATTGGTCGCTCCGTCCAGACATGAATGAATGAAGGAGTGGCGCCGAGGTTAAAATTACGGTCAATTTACTTGACCACCGTCTACGCTTTGATTCTTTTTGATCATTGGATCACTGTGAATCATTTCGGGTATCAGCACAAGGCCATCAACGCTGTTTTGGAAACGACTGC